>PVIY010005824.1:0-91622 GCA_004026745.1 Myrmecophaga tridactyla
GTGTTGTATGATGGCTTTAAAAAAATTTTATTCTAGAAACATATATTCAACCTAAAATTTTCTGGAATCCTTTTAAGTCTGTCTCACCTCTTCCTCTCCTCACTTGTACCTTCCCAAAATCCTACTTGAATTTTGATTAGTTTTTCATTATATAAATATAATTTTAAAATATCCCTCCCCCCAAAAAAATGAACTGAACTAAAAATTAACTTATGAAGAATGGACATCTTTACATTATTTAAAGAAAAAGAGTATACAACTCTTATTAATCTTCTTTTATATTTCTAAATACAAAAAAATTCTTCATATGGATCACAGATTTCCCATTAAGAATACATCAAATTATATTATTTTGCTATTGAGAATATTTTAAATTAAATTATATTTTCTGGCCCCAAATTAGAGTCATCCACTTAGTAGGAGGGCAGCTAATTTCTAAAAACTGGTCTTATTTGCAGTTACTTTACTAAATTCGAGAATTACTTTTATTAATTTCCCATTATTCTTTTAATGTTCTAGGTAGTCAATCAAAATAGCTGTGTATAGTAATAATTTTATCTCTTCTTTCCCAACATTTATATGTATTGTCTTACTGATGTGACCAAAAGTTTCAAAAATAATATTAAATATAATGAAGATGGTGATCTTTCTGCTCTCTGATTTTAAAGACACTGGAATAAGGCATTTCTAAAAGAATTCCAAAAATATTTTGAACAAAGGAAGCCTTGCTTAAATCATGAAATAAAATCACTTAAGAATCTCATGACTATTTTAATTTACTACTCTCATTTGATGGAATAAACGCTAGTATTTTGTTTTATAAAAGTTTATTTAATTTGGGTAACACTTTGTATTAAGAGTTCTTCAGAGAAGCAGAACAGGATCTACATGTAAATATGCATATATGTATGTGTAAATATTAAGAGTTTTTTTTTTTTATAGGAATTGGCTCATGCAACCATGGGGACGGACAGGCCCAAATTCCTTACAGCAGCCTGCGAGCTGGGAACTTTGATGAAGGTTTTAGTAAATTTCCAAGAGAAGCTGGCTGGTTGAAGTAGAGATAGGAGTTCTTCAACTCTTCATTCTGACTGCTGAAATCAGGCTTTCAATGGACTGAATGGGACTTATGTCATTGCTGCAGGCAATCTTCTTGGTTGAATGCTGATGTAATCAGCAATAGACACAATCAACTGACTGATGATTTAAATTCATGATATACCCTCACAGTGACAATCAGGCCAGCACTTGCTTGACAAGACAAGTGGACACCCAAACCTAGCCAAGTCGACATGTGAACTTAACCATCACACATTTCATACATATATCCCAGCTCAAATCTAGCGCGTGTTTATTTTTAAAAGAACTTTTCAAATGAAAGTAATACTTGCACCGAGAGACAGAAAATAATTTTTTATTATTTTGTGTATAATAATAAGTATGTGCTTGTTGACAAGGCCGAAGGAGCAGACGAATGATGAGTTGCTTACAAAGCACAGGGTCGGCAGCAACCCCACACACCACCACCTCTACCCCTTTCCCGCCACATTCTGCTTCCCCATCAGCACAGCTGATCCGGAATCCTATACAGAGCACCAACCTCTCTTTCCCACATCACACTCCTCTCCCCAAAAAACACCATGCATAAGCAGTGTTCTTCCTTCTCACCCAGTGCAGCTCATTCAAAGTTATCAGAGGCCACTTGTGACGTGGGGCACAAGCGCCTACCCACAGATTCTTCTTCCAGTCTGATCCGACATTTCTTCCTAGAAATTTTGGGAAAAATCTTTCCTCACCTCATTACAATTTGTAAGAGCCAGAAAGTAAGGCAGGTATCAGTGAGGGTGTTTTATAAAAAATGAAGCGGAATTAAAATTAATATAGATTTAGTTCCTTGGACCTCTAAATGTCTCTTAAAATAAAAGTTTCCTGCAGAATTTCACAAATCTCCATCTACATTCTCATCCTTCATGTTCCTCTGAGTAAATGTTTTTCTTCCATTATCAGCATTAAAAATAAGAAAGTTGCATTTTATTGATTTTTGTTTTTCTTTCATTTTGCTTTTTTCAAATGAGTGGTACTGACATGGTTTTGGCTTCAGTTACCAGAAGACTTAGGATACACCATCACCGTTATGATGCTGCCAGGAGGGGAGGAGAATGCAGTGGGTGAGGAGGACGACTCAGGGATGCTGTGATTTTGAACATGCCAAGGCAAAAGCAGCAACTCTGGGGAAGGATCAACAATCATCACTCAAGTCCCAATGAGAGCGAGGGCAAAGCCAAGGCCAGTGGCAATTCCAGGTAATGCAATGGCAGGCAGTGGGGCACTCTCTGGGAAGACGATGTGCACACCACTCATTTCCTTGAAGTCACAGAGTGTCCTATGCAGAGAACAGTCTGTAACTAGGAAAATGCACAGGGAAGACTGAGGAGCAGGCACCCATTGTTAGGAGCACGGACACCGGAGCCAGACCGTCTGGATCAGAATGCTGGCTCTCTTTTTGGTAGCTGTTTGATCTCAGCACCTTAACTTCCATGTTGGCTTGGTTTCCTTATCCATAAAATAGGGATAACAAATCTTAAGGGTTGTTCTAAAGATTAAATGAATTTACATACAAAACATTTAGAATAGTATTTAGTGTACAGCAAATGCCATGTAAGAGTTAGTTACTTTGTTTTCAATTTTTATCATTATTATTCAGGCTCCAGAGGTCCGAATGAGAAACTCCATATACCAGAAACCCAGGTACAATGATGACTTCTTCCAAATCAAACAATCATATGATAGTCTCCTTAAAAACGGCAGAGTCAACTCCTAACCAAGAGTTTCAGCTTCCACCAACAGACTTTCCAAACCTACAAACACAGGGAGATTTAGAGAGAATGGTGCAGATTATCTGCTCAGCTAGTCTTCCCTGGCTCTTTGAGGAGTGGGTGGCCTAGAGGGTGTTAGGATGTTCCCTGTGGAGGCTGGGATGCCAAAGACTGGCAAACAATACGTTTTTAAATACCCTTTATATTACCAATCTTATTGCATTTTGGCTAGATTATGGGTTAAACTGACTTACTGTTATTATTCCATGAAGTTAATAACTTTGTGTCAATGGGGAAAATGAACAATCGCGTTCCAGAATAAATGCCTCATAAATGAGCACAATCCACTTGTTAGGTGGGAATTTTATGTATGTCTGGAAGTTTAATAATATCTAAAAGCTGCATGTACATAGGGTGGCTTGGTAAAATCCTGTGGAACTCTTAAAGAGCAAAATCCTGTGTGAAACGAGAAAGCCTGAAACCAGCACCCAACATCAGATCAACCAGGTCCCTGCCTTATGAAACCACTGTCTCTACACTGCAGAGTAATCTGGTACTGCAATTCCACTGTGTCACCAAGCTCTACAATTACAGCAGCTCGTCTGAAGTTTGTTCAGAAGCTGGTTCTAATCCACAGCTTTCCCCACATGCCTTTATGACTTCCTACCATAACACCAAGCACAGGTATTTTGAAAAACACATTTAACATGCTCTTTAGAGCCCTGTTCACCAACTGAGCTAAGAAGCTGAAAGAACAACTACCTTCTAAGCCCTCCATTCCCAGGGTCTGTTAGAGCTGGGCATCCTGGCAACCCCAGCAGCGGTCAGTGAGTCAGACTGGTTCTCAGGCCATAGTTTGCCAACCCCAGCTTCAGCATGCTACAGTTTGAGAATCACGGTTTTAAATGACAGAGTTGTGATTTTCAAGCCAGGGGTATGACATGAGCCAGCAAGAGGGAAAGAGGTGGAGGAACATCTGATACACTGGAATAATCCCTAACGTACTGCCAGCTTTGTTCCAAGCAGCTGCCTGTAATACGGAAGCTGTGTTGCACATGGGAACGTGATCCTTCAGGCGGGCTGTAGATTAAATAAATTGAGGGCCATTATGCTGGAGTAGTGACGGACAAACGCAGTTTATAGACTGCAGCCTACACAAGGAAGCCTAGTTTTCACTAGTTTATTCCCATCCTTTTTCTCCCAACGAAGAATGTCTCAGAGAATATACAAGAGTGGGACAGATGACATAGAGATTGCTTCAAATTCACTCTAATTTACAAGAGTAATTCTATCATAAACTTCAGGTCTTTTCATGTAATTAGCAATAAACTGATTTTGATACATATTAGAATTTTGAGTTGTGCATGGCCATCAAAAATGTTAGCGAGTTGTTACATTGTCACAGCATGGGGGGGAGGTGCTGGCTCTCTCCCTGGTCGGTCATCACTGCTGTCCCCACTCTGTACCTCTGGTTTGAGTTAGTCCAGCTAGGATTTGTTTATTTGTAAGTCTTTTTCTACCTATGTTTTAGACACAAGCAAGTAACAGAAATTCACAACAGAATCAAGACTCAATAAGGTATGAACAAGCTGGAACTCCGGGCTCTAAATAACAAGTTGAACTTTAACTGGGACAGCTGTAATTGTCTACATTTATGTTTAAAGAGATTCAATTAGAAAAGCATAAGATGAAGGGCTGGCTTTATGAGCAGCTGCATGATGCAGCAGTGCACAGGATAAAGGCCTTGGGGATATTTATGACTGCACTCTCAACCACAGCTAGTGAGGTGGGGCTGCTAAAGCACTTAATATGATTTTGGGCTGTATTAATGCAATTACGGTGTTGGATGAACAAATACAAGAGTCTGCTCTGAAACGATCTGATGACATGTAAAGTCCTTCAGACCATTCTTGGCATCAGATTATAAAAAGAACATTAAAATAAAACGGTAGGAAAAGGAGTTAGTAGTGGAAGTGTAACCAGAGGAGCAGAAGGACCAGAGCAAAAGTGAGCCTGAATTATGTTTTATTAAGAATATTGGAAGGGGGCAGGCCACAGTGGCTCAGCAGGCAAGAATGCTTCCCTGCCATGCCAGAGGACCCGGGTTCAATTCCCGGTGCCTGCCCATGTAAAAAATAATAATAATAATAATATTTGAAGGAACTGTGTTTGTTGCCATACTTTTGAGGAAAATAGCCAAATCCCTAGAAATGAGGGAACTATTATAATTTGAAAGTTACACTAAAAATCGAATTAAAAAAACATTACTAATAAAAAATCAAAACATTATGTGTCAAAGTCATAAATCCATTAAGTCTTGATACATTTGGCTAGCTTTATACAAAGCTAGACCTGAATGTACCCAGACTGAGCATCAGCCGAGGTATGTTCACCTATCAGGAAAGAGGAAAAAAGTGAGAGTCACAGAAGTAAACATTTGCCAGAGCATTCAGTTACTGGAGTTTGAAGCATTATACCTTTAAATCAAATGACTTAAGTCCCTTCCTGTTCTAACCTCCTATTCTACCAACATGGTTAACCTCTGGATAATGTGTCTTCCATTCGGCCTGCCTGCAGTGAGAGAATGGAATATATTTCTTGTTGGCATCAATCCGGGGAGAGGAGTGTGTTAAACTATTTTCTTTTTTTAGGACAGTTTTAGATTTACGGAAATATTAAGAAAGTAAGTACAGACAGTTCTCACACAGTTTCTACTACACTAACATTTTACAATAGTATGGTACCTCTGTTTCAATTAATGAACCATACTGATATATTATTTCTAACTAAAGTCCATGGTTTATTCAGATTTCCTTAGCTTTCCCATAGTGTCCTTTTCTGTCCCAGGATCCCATCCAGGATACCACTTATATTTGGCCAACATGTTCCCTTTGGCTCTTCTTTGGCTGTGACAGTTTCTCAGACTTCCTTTGTTTTTGATGTCTTTGACAGTTTTGAGGAGTATAGGTCAGGTATTTTGGAGAGTGCCTCTCTATTGGATTTGTCTGATGGTGTGGGGTGATGGGTTTTGGGAAGGAGTATCATAAAGGTAAAGTACCATTTTCATCACATAATATCAAGGGTACACAGATGATGGCCTTGCTCACCTGGATGAAGCAGTGTTTACTCTCCCCCACCCCACCCCCATCCTGCACTCTTTAAAAGGAAGTCACTATGCACAGCCCACACTTAAACAGTGGAGAGTTCTGCTCTACCATTTTGAGGCTATCTATATAAATTATTTGAAATCCATTTGTACAGGAGATGTGTCTATTCTCTTTCCCTTTAATTTATTCAATTTTATGTGTATGGACTCTTGGATATTTATATTATCCTTTGGGATATCAGCCAATACTACTTTATTTTGTTGTTCAAATTGTTTCAGCTTTGGCCATCAAGAGCTCTAACAGCTGGCTCCTGTGATCCTTTGACTCCCACTGATGTATGATGGGGCTGCTTTGGTTGGTTGGTAATTTTTTGGTTTTGTTTTCCTGAGCACATCCTTAAATTCTGGCACTATACACGATTTTCTGGGCTCATCTTGTCTATTTTCTGTCCTGGTCCTATAAATTAACCATTTATTCCTCCAAGGATATCTGGCTCTTTTTATTGGAGATTAGCATTAGAAACCAAGATCTCGACACTGAGTGTGCTTGCTACTACTGGGGTGTTACTGCTCCTCAGTCCTCTCAGCTGACAGAGCAAGGACATTGGTGGGTGTGTGTAGTAACCCATGTATATACACATATCTGCAAATACAGCATCTGGATTTAAGTCCCCTACCCCTGTGAGCTTCATAAGGCTGAGGTGACATCCATCTATGTGGTCAATACCCATCGAGCTTCTAAGTCTGCCTGGAGGCAACTGGCCTTCACTTGAAAACTGCTCTTCTGCGCTGCCAAACACTACTCTTCTCCTTCTTTGAGCCTCCATAGGGATGTTTAGTCTGGAGAAGAATAAACTTAGAAAGGACATAATAACTGCACTCAAATATTTGAAGAACCATCACACAGAAGAGAGAGAATTTGGGATTGCTCCATATGGCACAAAGAATACCATCCATTTATATAATATGGAAGAAAATTCGAGGATAATATGAAGAAAAACTCTGTAAAAAAATCAGAACTGAGCTTGAGATTAGCCCTGTTCCACGGAAAAGTTAGAGAAGGGACAGGAGGGTGACTGAGGCAGCAATTTGGGAGTGCAGCTGACAAGGGAGAGCCTTCTGCACCACGTGGGCAGCCCTGGTTGCAGAGACAAAGGAACTGAGAGGCAGAAAGCTGGAGCCTGGCGGGGAGGCTCAGGGCCGCGGAGCCCACAGGAGTAAACGGACGGGAGCATGGTACTAAGAAGTAAGCCAGACTGCATTCCTTGGGCACACTACCCTCACCAGTGCAGCTCCATGACTGGCGACTCACCCCATAGTCCATACACCTGAACCCCATCACCCGCTCCCATTCCCTGCACTCCAGGCACACTCACCCCACGAGGTCCCAGTGAATGTGCCTGCCTCACACCCCCACCCCAAGCGCAGCCCAACCCACTGCCCTGCACCCCTCCTGAGCACTACGTTCCCCTCCCTGTTCCCTGCAGGCTATTGCCAGCACATAAAGGTTGCAGGCACTAACCTCCATACCCCAGCTACTCCTGCCTTCCCCATTCCGCTCCCGCCCGCACCCATAGTGTCGCATAGCCTCACCCTTCCTCCCTGAACTCAGCACATCTGTTTACGGCACTCCCGGGCCCACACATGCACACAGGCCCCAAATCATGTCATTCAGCTCTGGGAACTGCACTTTATACCAGTCCTAGACCCACGAATGCACACAGCCTCAACCTCACTTCCCAGCTCTCAGAAAGTGCCGACCTGCACACAGTGTCACATGGATCACAGGTGCTGCCAATCCATGAAGGCATAATGGCTGATCTGCTGCCACAGCTCTATGCATGTGCACAAAGGGCCCCATGCCTTAGACCAGCACATATCAGAGTAACACCCCTCAGACCACTGCACCTGCAAGCTACATCCTCCCTGGCCACTGGGTGGCCACGTTCACAAGCATTGGATTAGCGTAACACCCCCAAACTGCCCTGAAACAAATCAGCATACTGAGTGCTCCACCCCGTACCCTGTCCCTGCTGAACAATCATCCCATAAACACAAGGCCTTAGACTACTGAAAGAAATCAACTCCCAAAGCAAATCAATAAAGATATTTATATGGCATGAAGACAGCAGAAGATCACCAAGCACATCACAATGCAGACAGATACAGCCCTGCTTAATGACCAAATTAAAACACCAGAGGAGACACAGACATTGGAACAACTAATCAAAGAGGTTCACACACCTCTCCTTAATAAAATAAGTGGGACAGCAAATGACATAAAAGAGATCAAGAAGACAGTAGAAGGGCACAAAGAGGAATTTGAAAGAATAAATAGAAAAATAGCAGATATCACAGAGATTAAAGGCTCTGTCGACCAAATAGAAAAATAGCAGATATCACAGAGATTAAAGGCTCTGTCGACCAAATAAAAAACATACTAGAGGCACACAACACCAGATTTGAAGAGACAGAAGAAAGAATAAGTGATCTAGGGGACAGGATAATTGACTTTGAAGACTAAAAACAGCAGATGGAAAAAATTCAGTGGGAACTCAGGGAAATGATAGACAAAACAAAGCACACAAATATAAGAATCATTGGTGTCCCAGAAGGAGAAGAGAGGAGTAAAGGGCTAGGAAGAATAGTTGAGGATATAATGGGGGAAAACTTCCCAACCCTCATAAAGGACATAAATATACAAGTCAAAGAAGCCCAAAGAGTTCCAAACAGAATAAATCCAAATAGGCCTTCCCCAAGACACATACCAATCAGTCTGTTAAATGTTGAAGAGAAGCAGAACATCCTGAAAGTGGCAAGAGAAAAACAATCTACTACATACAAGGGAAATCAAATAAGACTGAGTTCAGACTATTCAACTAGCATCCTAGAGGCGAGAAGGCAGTGATATGATATATTCAAGATACTGAAAGAGAAAGACTTCCATTCTGTACCTAGCCAAACTGTCCTTCAAAATGGAGGGAGAGATTAAAGTTTTCACAGACAAAGATGTCCTGAAAGAATTTGTCAACAAGAGACTGGCCCTACAAGAAATACTAAAAGTAGCTCTGCTGGCTGAAAAAAAAAAGACAGGAGAGGGAGGTCTGGAAGAGGGCACAGAATTGAAGAGTACCACTAAGGGCAATTCAAATAAAACAAATAGAATGAGGGAAAATAATACATAGATCAGGACAAATAAAATAAAAAAGATAAGATGGTGAAATCAAGAAATGCCTTTTCAGTAATAACTTTGAATGTTAACAAACTAAACTTACCAATGAAAAGACACAGATTGGCAGAATGGATTAAGAAACATAAATCAGCTGTATGCTGCTTACAACAGACTCATCTTAGACATAAGGATACAAATAGACTGAAAGTGAATGGATGGAAAAAGATTTTCCATGCAAGTTGTAACCAAAAGAAAGCAGGAGTAGCTATACTAATATTGGACAAAATAGACTTTAAATGTAAAGACATCATAAGAGACAAAGGGCACTATATACTAATTAAAGGGTTAAGTCACCAAGAAGATATAACAATCATAAATGTTTATGCTCCCAATCAAGGAGCTCCAAAGTACATGAGACAGGCACCAGCAAAACTGAAGGGAGTGATAGATGTTTCAACAATAATAGAAGGAGACTTCAATATACCACTCGCCTCTATAGATAGAACAACCAGACAGAAGATCAACAAGGAAACAGAGAAGTTAAATAACTTGATAAATGACTTAGAAATAACAGACATATATAGGTCATTGCACCCCAAAGTACAAGGTTATACACTGTTCTCTAGTGCTCATGGAATATTCTCCAGGATAGATCATATGCTGGGGCACAAAACAGGTCTTTATAAATTTTAAAATATTGAAATTCTTCAAAGTACTTGCTTTGATCACAGTGGGATGAAACTGGATCTCAATAACCACCAAAGAACAAGAACATTCACAAATATATGGAGATGAAAGAACACATTCTTAAAGAACCAGTGGGACAAAGAAGAAACTGCTAGAGAAATCAGTAGCTATCTCGAGATGAAAGAAAATGAGAATACAACTTACCAGAACTTATGTGATGCAGTAAAGGCTGTGCTGAAAGGGAAATTTATTGCCCTAAATACCTATATTAAAAAACAAGAAAGAACAAAAATCAAGGGCTTAACAGCAAATCTGGAGGAACTTCAGAAAGAACAGCAAGATAACATCAAAGCAAATAGGAGAAGAGAAATAATAAAGATTAAAGCAGAGATACATGACCAGGAGAACAAAAGAACAATAGAAAGAATCAATAAAACCAAAATTTGGTTCTTTGAGAAAATCAATAAAAATGATACGCCTAACTAGCAAGACTGACAAAGAAAAAGAGAGAGCAGATGCAAATGAATAAAATGAGAAATGAAAAAGGGTGCATTACCACAGAGCCTGAAGAAATAAAAGAAATCATAAGAGATTACTATAAACAACTATACGTCAATAATCTAGACAACTTAGATGAAACAGACAAATTCCTGGAGACACACAAACAAGCTACACTGACTCAGGAAGAAATAGAAGATCTCAACAAACTAATCACAAGTGAAGAGATTCCATCAGTCATCAAAAATCCTCCAACAAAAAAAGCCCAAGGCCAGATGGCCTCACAGGGGAATTTTATCAAATATTCCAGAAAGAACTAACACCAATCCTGCTCAAACTTTTCCAAAAAATTGAGGAAAAAGGAACTCTACTAAACTGATTTTATGAAGCTAATATTTTAATACTAAAGCCAGGTAAAGATGCTATAAGAAAGGAAAACCACAGGCCAATTTCCCTAATGAACATAGATGCAAAAATTCTCGATAAAATACTAGCAAATTGAATCCAACAGCACATTAAAAGAACTATACATCATGACCAAGTGGGGTTTATACCAGAAATGCAAGGGTGGTTCAACACAAGAAAATTAATAATGTAATAAAGCACTTTAACAAATCAAAAGGTTAAAATCACATGATCATCTCGATTGATGCTGAAAAAGCATTTGACAAAATTCAGCATCCTTTTCTGATAAAAACACTCCAAAAGATAGGAACCAATGATAAAGGGAATATATGAAAAACTGATAGCCAGCATCATACTCAATGGAGACAGACTGAACGCCTTCCCCCTAAAATCAGTTTCAAGACAAGGACACCCACTGCCAACCTATTATTCAACAATGTGCTAGAAGTTCTAGCTAGAGCAATCGGGCAGGACAAAGAAATAAAAGGCATCCAAATTGGAAAAGAAGAAGTAAAATTCTCGTTATTTATACATTATATGATACTATACTTGGAAGGTCCTAAGAAATCTACAGCAAAGTTACTTGAGCTAATAAACAAATTCAGCATGGTGGTGGATTATAAAATTATTGTGCAAAAATCAGTAACATTTCTATACACAAGCAATGACCTAGCTGAGGAGTCAGTTAAGGAAAAAATTCCATTCAAAATAGCAACTAAAAAATCAAATACTTAGGAATGAACTTAACTAGGGACATAAAGGACTTGTACACAGAAAACTACATAACATTGCTAAAAGAAATCAAAGGAGATCTAAATAGTTGGGAAGATGGTCCCTGCTCATGGATAGGAAGACTAACTATAGTTAAGATGTCAATTATCCCCAAATTGATCTATAGACACAACACAGTACCAATCAAAATTCCAACACCCTACTTTCAAGATTTGAAAAGCTGACTACCAAATTCATCTGGAAGGGAAAGAGACCCCAAATAGCTAAAAGCATCCTAAAAAAGAAGAATGAAATGGGAGGATTGACACTCCCTGACTTTAAAACCTATTATAAAGCCACAGTGGTCAAAACAGCATAGTACTGGCACAAAGACAGAAGCATTGACCAATGGAATCCAATAGAGAGTGCAGAAATAAACCACCAACTCTACGGTCATCTGATTTTTGCAAGGTCCCCAAATTCTCTGAATTGGGACAAAATAGTCTTTTCAATAACTGGGCATGGAAGAACTGGATATCAATAGCCAAGAGAATGAAAGAAAACCCCTATCTTACACCCTAACACAAAAATTAACTCAAAGTGGATCAAACACTTAAATATAAGAACTAGTACCATAAAGCTTCTAGAAGAAAATGTAGGAAAACATCTTCAAGACCTAGTAATAAGAGGTAGCTTCCTAAACTTTACACCCAAAGCACAAGCAACAAAAGAAAAAACAGATAAATCAAATGCTTCTACACCTCAAAAGACTTTGTCAAAAAGGTGAAAAGGCAGCCAACTCAATGGGAGAAAATATTTGGAAATCACATATTGGACAAAGGTTTGATTTCCTGTATTTATAAAGAAATCATACAACTCAACAACAAAAGGGAAACAACCCAATTATAAAATGTGCTAAAGATATAAATAGGTATTTTTCTGAAGAGCAAATACAGATGACTCAAAAGCACATGAAGAGATGCTCCTTTTCACTGGCTATAAGGAAAATGAAGATCAATACTACAATGAGATACCACCTCATACTATAAGAATGGCTGCTATTAAACAAACAGGAAACTACAAATGTTGGAGGGGATGTTGAGAAACTGGGACACTTACGCACTGCTAGTGGGGACTTATAATGGTGCAGCCACCATAGAAGACCATTTGGCAGTTCCTTAGGAAACTAAATATCGAGTTGCCCTATGACTCAGCAATAGCACTACTTGGTATATACGCAGAAGAGCTGAAAGCAATGAAACAAACAGATATTTGCACACCAATGTTCACAGCAGCATTGTTCACAATCGCCAAAAGATGGGAACAATCCAAGTGCCCCTCAACTGATGAGTGGATCAACAAAATGTGGTATACACATATGATGGAATATTATGCAGCAGTAAGAAAAAATGACATCCTGAAGCACATGACAAGATGATGATGAGCCCTGAAGACATAATGCTAAGCAAAATTAGCCAGACATGAAAGGATAGATACTGTATGATTCCAATTTTATGATCAGCATAAAGGTATAATCAGAGGCTAATAATACAGAATATAGGGGACTTAGAGATACATAGAAGCTAGGGATGGGTGAACCGTTAGCTAATGAGGTTGAATTCCAATGTAAGGGAATAGATAGGAGTGAAGGTGATTCTCTAGAGGGTCTAGAAGTAATATTACCATATTGAAGATGAACAAGATTGAAAGGGGTTGTATAGACTTACATGTCCCATGGATTCATACTAGAAATATGAATGAGTTCTCATAAGAATTACTTCAAAGATAAGATTCTTGTATAAAAAGTAAGTCCAGGGTACAGGGGGAAAACTGCTATTGCATGCTATGAGCTATGTTCAAAAGTAAGCCATCAGCACTACCACAGCAACAGCAGAGGTAAATAATGGGGTGAGGGACAAGAGTTAAGAGGAGGTTTAGATTTCCTATTTGGCGAGGGTGTGTTTATTGGTTTTCTGTCTCTTGGGAACATTGAAATTATCTAAAATTGAGAATGTTGATGGACTGTGGATTTGAGCCCTATACATGATGCCCGATGAATACAGGTGGCTGGAGGATGCACTGACGGAGAAGTAGAGTGGCAAACGATGGTGTATACTTATGAACAAAGGATGTGCTGCTACAAAAAGGAACAAAGTCGTGAGGCATGCAATGATGCGAATGAACATGTAGGACATTTCGTGAGGCAAAATAAGCCAGAAACAAAAGAACAACAATGGTATGGTCACCTTTAGAAAATGCTTGTAAGAAAACAGGGGCCTAGATTGTAAGCTTTTAGAGCAGAAACATTAAGTCCGGAGTGGTGATTATTATTTCTGGATTTTAAGAGGCTGTTTTACATAGATAACCTGATATTTAGAGATAAGAAGAAAGCAGAACAGGTTGGAGTTAAAGTAATTCAGAACATAGGGGTAAGGAAGACAGGGTCTATATTTTAGAACCACACATACTCTTTGAGACCAATGGAAGAAAGGTTTATTTGATCTGGAACTGAAATTTTCTGTAGTGCATAATCTAATCCAACCTATCTGTATAGCTCATTTGAACAACTGAAACACAGGAAGCACAGAATAAGAAAGAGGGCTTTAATCCTGTATAGATTATTGTAATGCCTGGAAACATCCTAGAGTATACTAAGCAGATAATCAAAAAGTATTGGCAAAGTCCCCTGAGGGAGGGGAGAAAGAATATGGAACTCTTAAACCTTACCACCATGGAATCCCCTGATACTGTGTCAAACTGCAGGGATATTCAAATCAATAGGCCATGCCCTCCGATCATGAGGCTTATTCTTGTGAAGCTAATGTAGGTAGCGGAGAAGCTTAGACTACTTATAGGCATGCCTAAGAGTTACTTCTGGAGGACCTCTGTTGTTGCTCAGATGTGGCCTCAGTCTCTCTAAGCCCATCTCTGCAAGTGAAATCATTGCCCTTCCCCCTACATGGGAGATGATATCCAGGGCTGAAGGTGTCCCTGGTGACATGGGAGATGACTCCCAGGGATGAATCCAGATCTGGCACCATGGGATCAACAATTCCATCCTGACCAAAAGGGGGAAGAGGTGTAATTAATAAAGTATCTGTGGCAGAGAGGGTTCAAATAGAGTTGAGAGGCTACTCTGGAGTTTGTTCTTACACAAGCTTTAGGTAGACCTTGCTACCTATCATGACCTGCCAACCCCCAACCAGGACCATTCCAGCCAATCCTAAAGAACACCTAGGGCAATATATAAGATTCCACAAGAGTTCCATGCACTAGAGGTTAGGTTCCATAATCTTCTAGAAACCTACAACCTCCAGATGGGTCCCTGGTCCAGGTAAGTTCTGAAACCTAGCCCAGACACTCCAGAACATCAGATAGTTCCATGTCCCTACCCCATATTAGTGAAGATCCTTCCAATATGAAAAATTTTAAATTGCTGTAGCCCAAACACCCCTAAAGAGAGGGATGGAAAGATTAAACGTGATGGCAGAGTTACACCTAGAAGATAGGATTTAACAAATGAATACGAATGCTGAATCATTAAATTGATATCTCTTTTCATCTCCAGTATTTTAGAGCAGCTAAAAATAAACCTAAAATTGTGAAATTGCAATCCATGTCAAAGTCTGAAATGTGTTCTACAACTAATTGTGATGCTGTGCTTTGAAATTTATAGTTTTTGTGTATATATGTTATTTTTCACAAAAAAAGAAGGAAAAAAGTCAATTGTGATGATTAAGAAATATTTAAGTCTTCTAGCCTCCTATATTCTGGAGCAGCTAGAAGGGAAAATATAAGAGGATCATATGGTAGCCCATGACAAACTCTGGGATCTGTCCTGTAACTACTTGTTGAAGAGTGCTTTGGAAACTATTGCTCTTTTATTTCTTTGCTTTGTATATATGTTATAGTATACAATAAAAAAAGTTAAAAAAAAAAAAAAAGGAACAGGCTGGTTCAGGCATCAACTCTGTGTAAATAGATGTCTTCAGAGACTGGCTCACCATCAGCTTGTCCAGGATGTTGTGGCAGAGATTTCTGTGCTGCCAAACCTCCTAAAGCAGAAAAACCTTACATTATATTGAGCTGCTTTTAAAAAATGGTTTTATATTCTAAACCCATGCACTTATAACCCAAAAGATCAGGATTTATTACCAAAAAATGAGTAAATAAAACTTCTCCCTAGTACCCAGAGCACAAAATTTTTAGTAGTCCCCATTAACATTTAAATATAGAAGAGAAATATACTAAAAAACAGAAGAGGCTTGTTTTTATTGAATAAGCGTGACTGAACTAGAGGTGGAGAGCATACACTTAAATTGCTAAGATTACAGCAAATATTTGAACCACGGCAACAACCTCATGCAGAGAAAAGATTTTGAACACCAGTCTACATCTGCTGTATGCTGTGTGCTAGTTCATCTGATGAGAAGCTTCTGGGACAGCATCCAAGGAAACCAGGCAATGCTGAACACCTTTTTTCAGAAACGCTGCCAGATTCTTTTCTCTTTATCTCTTCTTTTCTTTAAAAGTGTATGCATGTGGAGCACATATGTGCACATGAAGATTTGCATGTGTGTGTGCATGAGTACACAAACACACAGTCACACTCCTTAAATAAGTGCTAAAGGTCTAATCATGACACCAATGAAGTGGATGTTCTTACTCAGATAAACAATAATGTAAAAACTCACAATAGTTTGGAGATGAAAGAGCTTCCTGAACTGTGCCCTCACTAAGCACAATCCTGGCATCACACAGAGAGCAACTGCATTTGAAACATGCACTTAAATTCTTATAAACTATGCAGAATGAGATCAACAGGGATTTAAATGTAGAAAATATATTTCAACTGAGTCAATGAGAATGGTTGATCCCTCTAATCGCCTAGTGCTTTTTCTCTTCAAACCAGCAAGGCAAATTTTTATTGCTTTGGATTTACCCCTCCTTAGAATATTTCTGGGGCTTATAATCACAATTCAGTGATTATTCTGTGATAACTAGTTTATCACTTCGCAATGGAGTTTGTGATTGAAAATGCCCAACGAGCACCATCACTACATGGTGAAGAGAGAAGAAAAATTATAAAGAAATTAAAAGAAATACACCTTTGTGTAAAATCTTAATTACAATAAATTTTCCATCTAAAAATAACCACTCTGATGAGAGAGGGAATAGTCTTTTTGTCATATTGTAGCCATAATGATTCAGCAGGCTTCTATTTTCCCATATTAGCAGGATTTCAAGTATATTTGCAAATTCCAGTATCAAAACACCAGGCAGCGTGAATTTATGACATATTTTATTTTTATTAGGAAAATTCCTTGCATAATAATCATCAGTCTTTTATAAAATATGAAGAGATATGGTAAAAATAAGAAAAATACTGCAACAACTGAAGTAGTTGAATACTTTTATACATAGAAAAAAGGGAAACAGAGTAAAACTTCACCCATTTGAATCACAGTCATCTATAATTGATAAAAATCTAGAAATGCTGGTCTTTGGCTAATAAATATTTTGTTCAAAGACCATAAAATTCATAACCTTTAACCAAAAGCCATGAAGAAAAATTAAAATAACCAATGAAAGAGAATGGCAGATATTACTGGCTACCTGTTCTAGAACCAGTCTCGCCTTCTTTCTTATTAAGAAAATGCTTGGTTTATTTGGGTTGGCAATGTTCCCAGCTAAAAAATTACATTTCTCAGACTGTTAAAGGGCCAAGTGACAGTTCTGTTGCATGAGATATAATTTGAAGGCACAGGGTGGGAATTCAGAGAAAGTGCTTTAAAATTAAGGACAAACTTAACTGAGCTACATTTTGCTCTTTGCATTTTATTTTATGTCTACATAAAAAAAAAGTGTGATGCCTAAAGCTGTAGAAAGGATGAGAGCTCCCTATGCAGTATGAGGAGTATTGAAGTATGTGGAATATGAAGATACAGAAGTATGAACCTCCTATAACATTCTCAACTATTGTATAAACCATGAAGAGGCTTCTTTAAAACTTCTTATTACATGGAGATGGGGGAATAATTAGCTTATGTCACTGCTTAGTCCAGTTTCGTTTTTATGCTGCCAAACCAACTCTGATAAAAATGGAAAGCATCCTTAAGTATTTCAAAATTACCCCCTTGAAAACAAAATATGCAAACCTCAACCCATTTTTATCTATTCTTTAAAGCAGATCTTCTAAGGACCCCTACTTTGAAATACAGTTAGCCGAGTCTGACTCCTGAAAGGCACACACTGTTTTCATTTAAAAAATGTTTTAAAATTAAAAATGTTCATTGTTTGGGGATAATGCATATGAAAGCATTACAAAGTGTTAAAGTAAAATGAAGTAATCTCATACATTCTCTTAGCTTCAATTAGTGGAGATTTTCAACTGTGACACAATTCTGAAACCAAAGGAAGCCATAAAAACATCCTCCCAAACCAGATTCACTAGGAAGAAACTACTATGATGCTGTGAAAGAGGAAAATGGCATTTTTTTCCATGCAAGAACTCATTTATATTTGTAGTGTTGATCAGTGGGACACATAGGTCTATACAACCCCTTTCAATCATATTCACCTTCTATATGGTAATATTACTTATAGACCCACTAGAGAACCACCTCCACTTGTATCTATTCCCTTACATTTGAGCTCAACCTCATTAGCTAACCATTCACCCTCCAGTTTCTATGTATCTGTAAGTCCCCTATATTCTGTATTATAAGCCTCTGATTTTATCTTTACCATGGTCATAAAAGTGGAGTCATACAGTATCTATTCTTTTGTGTCTGGCTTATTTTACTCAGCATTATGTCCTCAAGGACATCTTGTCATGTGCTTCAGGATGTCATTTAGTCTTACTGCTACATAATATTCCATTGTATGTATGTACCACATTTTGTTAAGCAACTCATCTGTTGATGGGCATCTGGATTGTTTCCATCTTTTGGCGACTGAATAATGCTGCTGAGAACATCGGTATGCAAATAAATGTCTGTGTCACTGCTTTCAGCTCTTCTGGGTATATTCTGAGTAGTGCTATTGCCAGGTCATAGGGCAATTTGATATTTAGTTTCTAAGAACTGCCATGTCTTCTATGGTGGCCGTACCATTATACATTTCCACCAGCAGTGGATAAGTGTCCTAGTTTCTCCACATCCTCTCCAACATCTGTGGTTTTCTGTTTGTTACATAGCAGCCATTCTTACAGGTGTGACATGGTATCTCATTGTAGGCTTGATCTGCATTTCCCTTATAGCTAATGAAAATGAGCATCTTTTCAAGAACTTTTGAGCCATCTGTATTTGCTCTTCAGAAAAATGTGTATTCATATCTTTAGGCCATTTTATAATTGAGTTGTTTGTTCTTTTGTTGCTAAGTTGTATGATTTCTTTATGTATAAAGGATATCAAACCTTTGTCTGATGTGTGATTTCCAAATATTTTCTCTTTTGAGTTGGCTGCCTCTTCACCGTTTTGACCAAGTCTTTCGAGGTGCAGAAGCATTTGATTTTGAGGCGTTCCCATTTATCTATTTTTAATTTTGTTGCTTGCGCTTTGGATGTAAAGTTTGGGAAGTTATCTGCTATTACTAGGTTCTGAAGATGGAAAAATGGCATTTTTGATGACAGATTAAAAGTGAAGACATGATTAAAAACAGATGCAGCATTCTAACTCTCCAAACAGTATAGACATCAATGTGTACTTCTGGGAATATTACAGTGTAATTGTGTTAAACTCTGGTGATAGAAGAACTAGCTATTGAAATGATTCAATGTTTGAGGAGCATGTCTAATTTTAGTTACAACATTAAGTTGATACATCAGCAAAGACAAAATATATCTTACATTTACATCTGCCAATGGTTTAAATTAAATTGACTAGCTGGTAAGCATGAAAAACACTACAAAGATCATAAATAGTAACTAAAACCAATGTGCTCTGGCTTCCACAATAAACACTGGTTGAATAAACTAAAATGAGCGTTCCTAAAGCTTCTGCCATTACCCCAGGGTTATGTTTCTGTCTCTGTTTGATGGGAATAGGGATTATCAGATCCAACAAAGATGTTAAAAAGACACAGAGGAAGGTTAAGTTTTCATGGATATGTTATTGGTCTGTCAAAATTAAGTGACTTCAATCAATTAACAGATGTTAACTGACAAGTATATTCTTCAGAACCTGGTCAGGGAACAAAGTTAAAAGAGGTGGGAATACAATCTACCTGGAATGGTGTGGAATTGGTTATAACTGCCATAGTGTTTCCAGGATGGATATATAAGCAGGAAGCTGTTCCATTTCTTCAATGTGTACCAGAAACACCTGGGGAATTTAGCAAACAAACGAAGATGCCTGAGCCAATTTTTTAGGTTCCAATCATTCTAGGATCAGGTTCAGGTAAAACATTATTTCAAAAATACCTCACGATCCCAATGTGCAGTCTAGTTAGAGAGTGACCTGGGCAGTGTGCTAGCGATGGGCTGTCAGCAGGACCTTGGGGATGGGCAGACGCAGGTCAGAGTGAAAGGAAGAGAAAGCATGAAGGGCGTGGAGGGAATAATGGTTACGGGCACAGGACAGTGACAAAACAGCAGAGACGGTGTGTTGAAAAGTTGCAGGAAATGGGAAACCATGAGCAAAAAAGTAACTAGTTGACAACACTAGGGGAAGAACCCAGGGTAGGAGCCTGAAGGATGAGGGCCAGTGCCCCAGGGCGGACACGGGAACACCAGCTAAAGTGCCCGGAAAGAAGAGTAAAGAAGAAACCCCAGGGCAAGACAATGGCGGTACAGAAAGGAGTGGGGGCACATGTGGTAGTTCTTTAAAAACTTTCTGAGGGCATGAAACTCAGATTATCAAAGGATGCTGCACAGCCCCAAGAGGAAAGGGGGGGGGGAGAGAAAAATGAGAGGAGGAAACATGGAGGGAGTTGCAGACAACTAAGAAAGAGTTAAAATTCAGGTTGAGAGGCCCTTGTAAAAAAAGCAGGCACATGCACATGTCAAGACCTGTGACTCAGGGGTAGGGAGGGTGAGGAAGCGTCAGAGCCCACATAGTATTTTTTAAGGTGTGGAGTAAGACTGGGGGTAGGGAGGGAGAAGGGGGCACTGCAGCTAAGCATTATAGTAAGTTGAAGTGGGTGCAGCTGGTTTAGCCAATGCATGTGATCCTTCTAGCTCATCAACAATAAAGAAGGATTGCTCTGCTCAATATATTGAGGTAAAAAGTAATTAAGATGAAAGTTTGAATGTAAAAAAATATTTTCCATGTACAAACCCACTTGCAGTTTTTCAGGTGGAAGAGGACAATTAACAGGGACCTCCTGCTCCCACTCTGACTTTGTGAGAGAGGGGTATATATGAAGATGAAGTGAAATAATAGCGTGTCACCAGAGAGTATTCCCTGTCTTCGGAGCTCCTTAAGCAGAATTATATAGCAGAATCATCCCAGAAAGGGAGCAAGAGATTCCCATCTCCAATCAGAGCAGGTGATAAATGCAAGTCCCAGAGACACAATATGCTGTCCAAGTTCTAGGAAATGATTTGAATGCTGGTGGGTCACATTGTGTCATTCTCAGTGGGAAAATGTCTGCTGAATTTCAGGCAATGGGAATTACATTTTTATTAGCAGCTTCTGCCTTCCTGGAGAACATGCCTCACTGAGCTCCCCTACTCCAAAAGCAACTCCTACCCACACGCTCTAAAACACTTCCTTACTCTGTACGTGGAGAAGCGGTGGAAGTAGACTACCCCTGACCTGTTCCCGCTCTGGGCCGAAAGAAGGGTGACAGCACTATCAGCAAGGGACAGCTGGTAAAGGAAGCAGGTTTTGTTGGGAGGAGGAAAGGGCAATAAAGTGGTGCATTCAGTTAGACAGGTTTTTTTGAGAGATTTTTAGGACATCCTGTAGACACGACTGTAGTGGCTGGAACTAATGGGAGCAGAGCCCAAGGCAAAGGCTGGAGGTAAAGCTCAGGAATGACTCTCACAATGTGGCACCCTACTCTTAAGTGTGGATGGGCTTGCTGAAGGAACTACCTACTATGGGCCCTCAAACATTTGCTGCATGACTCAGGAAGGAAAAACTGAAGAATAAAGACAGAGCCCTTTGGGCACATTCCATGGGGAGGTAGAAAGAAGAGTAAAGAAGAGACAGAAAGGAAAGCCTCACTGGGTAGGTGTTATAACACCATGAAAGTCCAAGGAAGGGATTTCAAAGTGGTTCCATTTTCACTTATTAGATTGATAAATATTTTTAAAGAGGGGGAAGAATTGCTAGGCTCTGTGAACTGGTGAGAGTGTAACTGCTGGCAGAAATGCAAACTTGAACAACCTCTGGACAGTAATTTGATAAAACACATCAACCCCCATAAAAGTGTACCTACCCTTTAATCCAGAAACATCTCTTCCCAGGTTGATCGTTTGGGAATATGCATACATGTGTAGAAGGCTTAGCCATGTGGCAGCTAATGAGGCAGACCTACTCTGAGTAGCCCCCTACCTCTTGGTGTTCACACCCTTGTGTAATATCCTCCCCTATGAGCATAGGTGGGACCTGCAACCTGCTTATAATCAACAGAATATGGCAAGCATGATGGGGTGTCACTTCCATCATTAGGCTACATAAGATTGTGACTTTAGTCTTGCTAGAAGGCACTCTCTCTGACATAGTAAATGCACAAGATCCTGTTAACCATCAGGAGTAAAGATGGAGTCCTCTCTCTGGCTTTGCTGAAGCAAGCTGGTATACTGGGAAGCCCACATGGCAAAGAAATGAGGACTGCTTCTGGCAAACAGCCAGCGAGGAACTGAGGCCCTCAGCTCAATAGCCCTTGTGGAACTAAATTGTGCAACAATCACATGAGCTTGGACGTGAATCCTTCCTTGGTAGACTGTTCAGATAAGACCCTAACCCTGGCTAACACCTTTTCTGCAGCTCTATGGGGGGCCCTGAAGCAAAGGGCCCAGCTAAGCCATGCCTGGATGGACACCTGACCCACAGAAACTGTGAGATGATAAATAACACCTTGTTTCAAGCCGCTAGGTTTTGTGATAGTTTGTAATACAGCAATCGATAACTAATTCAGTGAAATTCAACACCTTTTCTAATAATAATAAATCTAAATGTCTAATATGTACTGGTTGAATAAAAATGGTACACACATATGATGTAATGCAATTCATCCATTAAAATTACGCTGTAAATGAATGCAGATATTGTTTATTATGAAGCATGTTCCCAATATATTGATCATAATATATATCAAAAAGTTCAAAATATTATATACAATGTAGTCCTACTATTTGGAATAAATACACTTTCTTTATAAGCAAATATAAAGGAATGAGGAAAGAATACATATCAAGGTATTAATAGTAATCACCAAATGACTAGAATATGGGTGCTTTTTGTTTTCTTCCTTCTGTGTGTGTCTATTTACAAATTGTTTAAAATGATTATGCACTGCATTATCATAAAAAATTCAATGAGTAGGAGAAAAAGAACAATAAAAAGATCATCAACAATATAAAATGCCACAATAAATTATGG
The DNA here is from genome assembly GCA_004026745.1 of Myrmecophaga tridactyla. Classification (NCBI taxonomy): domain Eukaryota; kingdom Metazoa; phylum Chordata; class Mammalia; order Pilosa; family Myrmecophagidae; genus Myrmecophaga; species Myrmecophaga tridactyla. Next base: position 22,948 of record PVIY010005824.1, read on the forward strand.
AGATTTCATTCATTCTTTCTATTTATTGTTTTCTTCTGGGCCAGGATAAAAACTGAGAAGAGTGATTGATTTGATTTGGCAGAAAGAAAGCAACCAGTTATCTAAGTACTGCAGTGTCACACCTTCATTAGTAGAAAAAGGGTAAGTGACTTATTCCTTCTTGCTAAAAGCACTGGGTAGTAATCCATAAAAATAAGGAAATGACAGAGTTTCTCATATGGCAAAGACATCATTAATAAGAGTTCAGATGGGTAGGAATCATTGTATAGACAACACTGAAATCTGTACATGATATAAATAAAAAGAAAATTGACATTAATAGGACAAAACTGAGAAGTAACAAAGTTACAAAAATGAGAAGGCCTAGGCAATGAAAACACAAATAAGAAGTGCACACACTACAGGGGAGGAGAAATGCATTATTGCTAAGGAAACCTCAATATTCTTTTGCTGACTTTTGACTTTTTTGCCTGGCTACTCTGCTTCTTAAGACTACAAGCAATTTTAGGACAGACACTTGAGCTTCTTCAAGTCTACTGTCCTTACGAAGAAATACACCTGCCTAGTAATCATTCAGCATTTGCTTCTGATGATAATTAGGTAAGAAAAATTTTAGAACATGTTGACTATCAAATAAACCGCTGCCCACCTTGCAGCTTAACATTTCAAAAATCCTTCCAAGAAACAGCCCATGAAAAAGACAACTACCCAATTCAAAAATACTTTTCAGAAGACAAATGAACTCTTCCAGGCTGTAAGGTATCTGTTGGGATACTGAAGACACACTGCAAGAAACTAAAACATTTATTTAATTTTCCAACATGTCTAACTTACTCCAAGAGAGAAAGCTATACAACATGAAGACGATCAAAACTAGATGGAGGAGATTAAAACTGCCAAGGTCTTCACAAACAAAACACACAGTTAATTGGGGATTTTGCTTTCATTTGGACACACGCAAATCCATGCCTGGGTTCAAACTAACAAATGGATATTTTATTAGCCATTTTGAATAAGTGTACCACTGAGTATAAATGTGTAAAACAATGAAACCGCAACTGAAGTCAAGGCTTCTAGGTGGAGGAGAAGCACTTGGATTATTTTTCCTGCCCCGCCTCTATAAGTCAATGAATAAAACTCTAAGGGACTTTCGGGCCAAGATGGCGGCTTAACAATGTGCGCATTTTAGTTCGTCCTCCAGAACAACTACTAAATAACCAGACACAGTACAGAACAGCTCCTGGGGCCATGTCAGTGACCAGACACACAGCGTACCCCAATCTGGACCAGCTGGACCGGCTGTGAGCCCCCCCAGAACTGTGAGTTCCCCAAGCTGTAGTGGCCGGTGCCCCTCCCCCACAGGCAGCTTCCCAGAGGGGAAAGGAAAGCGACTTTACCAGCAGCAGGGGCTGACCCAACCAAACGCCAATTGTGGAATTAATTAACAAATTCTGACTACTAAAAATAGGCCCCCAGCTCAGGTGAACCTGGTCAAAGCGGAGGCCATTCATTTTTGCCCCGGCACCATGGGGGCAAGGCTGACGGAAAAAGAAAAAGAAATAAAAGAAGGAAACAAGAGGTTTTTGTGGCTATGTTTCTACAAAGGCTTGACTGCCTTTGGATACAGTGGCAGGGCTCCTCAGGCTGCAACTGCCCCAGGCATAGGCAGAAACAAACTCGTTTTGAGGGCTTGTCTGGAACCTGTGCCTTCCCCGGGGGAGCGGTGAAGCCCAACACAGGTGGAATCGCTCTCTCAAGGAATTCAGACAGCAGGGCTTGGTAATTTGAAGCCATTAAAACCAGCCTACAACCTCTCCTCTGTCTCCACCATGCCCCCAGCCAAAGTTAAAGGTACTACATCATCTTATGCCGGTGGGACCTGCAGGCAGACAAGCACCACATACTGGGCAGGATAAGAAAAACAGAGTCAAGAGACTTCACAGGAAAGTCTTTCAACCTGCTGGGTCTCACCCTCAGGGAAAACCAATGCAGGTGACTCTTTCCTCCTGATAGGAGGTCAGTTTGGTCTGGGAAAATCCAGCTGTGGTCTATAATACCTAAGTAGACCCTCCTGAGTGTGTGTGGGGGGAAGGCACCATACAAGCAGGGCAAGAAACAAGAAAACAAGAACTGAAAAATTCTCCTCTGTTAAACAAAACTTAAGCTAGAGGTCCAGATAAAGCTGAATGGAATGTCAAAGAACAGATAGACAACAATTTCATCCAGCAAGAAAACCCTAGGTAAAAGAAGTGCAAGCAATCTCCAGAATAAACTAATTAAGGTAATTAAATGCCTAGGCGCCAGCAAAAGATAACAAATCACACTAGGATAATTGAAGATATGGCCAGTCAAAGGAACAAACCAACAATTCAAATGAGATATAGGAGCTGAAACATTTAATTCAGAATATACGAACAGACATGGAAAACCTCATCAAAAATCAAATCAATGAATTGAGGGAGGATATAAAGAAGGCAAGAAACAAACAAAAAGAAGAAATCCAAAGTCTGAAAAAACAAATTAGAACTTATGGGAATGAAAGGCACACTGGAAGAGATGAAAAAAACAATGGAAACCTACAATGGTGGATTTCGAGAGACAGAACACAGGATTTCTGAACTGGAGAATGGAACATCTGAAATCTGGCAAGAAAAAGAAAATATAGGGAAAAAATGAAAAAATATGAGCAGGGACTCAGGGAACTGAAAGACAATATGAAGCGCATGCATATACGTGTTTTGGGTGTCCCAGAAGGAGAAGAGAAGGGAAAAGGAGGAGAAAAACTAATGGAGGAAATTATCACTGAAAATTTCCCAACTCTTATGAAAGACTTAAAATTACAGATCCAAGAAGTGCAGCATACCCCAAAGAGAACAGATCCAAACAAATGTACTCCAAGACATTTACTAATCAGAATGTCAGAGGTCAAAGAGAAACAGAGAATCTTGAAAGCAGCAAGAGAAAAGCAAACCACCACGTACAAGGGAAGCCCAATAAGGCTATGCGTAGATCTCGCAGCAGAAACCATGGAGGCGAAAAGACAGTGGGATGATATATTTAAATTATTAAAAGAGAAAAACTGCCAACCAATAATTCTATATCCAGGAAAACTGTCCTTAAAAAATGACGGAGAAATTAAAACATTTTCAGACAAAAAAATCACTGAGAGAATTTGTGACCAAGAGACTAGCTCTACAAGAAATACTAAAGGGAGCACTAGAGACAGATACAAAAAGACAGAAGAGAGAGGTGTGGGGAAGAGTGTAGAAAGGAAGACTATGAGTAAAGGTAAAAAGAAGGAAAATTAGATATGACATATAAAATCCAGAAGGCAAAATAGTAGAAGAAAGTACTACCCATGCAGTAATAACACTGAATGTTAATGGATTAAACTCTCCAATCAAAAGACATAGACTAGCAGAATGGATTAAAAAACAAGACCCATCTATATGCCGTCTCTACTTAAAGGATATGAGAGCAAGGACACAAATGGACATTTGCACACCAATGTTTATAGCAGCATTATTTATAATGACCAAGAGATGGAAACAGCCAAAATGTCCATCAATGGACGGGTGGCTAAACAAACTGTGGCATATACATACGATGGAATATTATGCAGCTATAAAACAGAATAAAATTATGAAGTATGTAACAACATGGATAGACCTTAAGGACATTATGCTGAGTGTGATTAGCCAAAAACAAAAGGACAAATACTGTATGGTCTCACTGATATGAACTGACATTAGTGAATGAACTTGGAATATTTCATTGGTAACAGAGACCATCAGGACATAGAAAACTGCAATACAATTATGTTAAAACACTGAATGAAGCTGAATGTGAGAATGATGGAGGAAGGCTGGGGGCATAAATGAAATCAGAAAGAAACACGATAAAGATTGAGATGGTATAATCTAGGAATGCCTAGAGTATACAATGATAGTGACTAAATGTACAAATTTTAAAAATGTTTTTGCATAAAGAAGAACAAAGGAATGTCATTACTGCAGGGTGCTGAAAATAGATGGCAATTAATATTTTAAAATTTCAACTTATGTGTGAGACTAAATAAAAAAATGTTTATTTGTTACAAAATTTATATTTTGACTAGTGCATCTCCTAATATAACTTATGTAGATAGTTGGTTGAACACCATAAGTACATGGAACCTTGGGTAGGACATTAGATTTTATTGGTTTGTCCAGAGTGATGCCCCGATGAATCCCAGAGTGATTTGATCAGTGAGTGGAAAAGTATCTGCAAAGTCCCCTTCGGGGAATGGTGAGAACAGGGGAAAATTCAACCTCCCCAAGTTGAATTATTGATATTCTCACAAGCAGTGTGGACAACCAAAGCTATAGGCTGAGCCCCCAGTCTTGGGGTTTGTTCACATGAACTTAACCCCACAAAGGATAGGTCAAGCCTACTTAAAATTAGGTCTAAGAGTCACCCCCAAGAGAACCTCTTTTGTTGCTCAGATGTGGCCTCTCTCTCCAGCCAACACAACAAGCAAACTCATCACCCTCCCTCTGTCTATGTGGGACATGACTCCCAGGGGTGCGGACCTTCTTGGCAACGTGGGACAGAAATCCTAGAATGAGCTGAGACTCAGCTTCAAGGCATTGAGAAAAACCCTAGAATGAGCTGAGACTCAGCATCAAGGGATTGAGAAAACCTTCTCGACCAAAAGGGGGAAGAGTGAAATGAGACAAAGTGTCAATGGCTGAGAGATTCCAAACAGAGTCATGAGGTAATCCTGGAGGTTATTCTTATGCATTAAGTAGATATCACCTTGTCATCCAAGATGTAATGGAGAGGCTGGAGGGAACTGCCTGAAAATGTAGAGCTGTGTTCCAGTAGCCATGTTTCTTGATGATGATTGTATAATGATATAGCTTTCACAATGTGACTGTGTGATTGTGAAAACCTTGTCTCTGATGCTCCTTTTATCTACCTTGTCAAGAAACGAGTAGAACATATGGAATAAAAATAAATAATAGGGGGAACAAATGTTAAATTTAGTTTGAAATGCTAGTGATCAATGAAAGGGTGGGGTAAGGGTATGGTATTAAAATTTTCTTTTCTTTTTGTTTTTGTTTTATTTTTCTGTTGTCTTTTTATTTCTTTTTCTGAATTGGTGCAAATGTTCTAAGAAATGATCATGATGATTTATATGTAACTATGTGATGATATTGTGAATTACTGATTGCATATGTAGAACGGAATAAGGATATATTAAGGATGTTTGCGTTTCTCTCTTGTAATTTTTTTTAATTAATAAAAAATCATAAAAAAAACCTCTAAGGAACTTTTTCATATACATTAGTGAAAACAGAAGTGGAAAGCCACAGCACAATGTACAGTATGCGACGTGCCATATGGAGATAGAGTGCAGAGGATGAACAATGAACTAAGTAAGTCTGCATTCAAAACCAGGAGATGAGAGACAGATTCTGTTTCCTGGAAGCAGAGAGGATCCAGCTGTGAGGAATCTCCCCAGCCCCTCATCACACTCGCAGAATATATATGAATGGCAGCCGAGAGACTCGGCAGGGACAGACAAGAGGCACTAACACCTAAAAATGAAGAGACTATGCAAATGAATGACCCTTAGATTTCTCAATGGAACTTGCCTTCTTCTGTTTAAAAAATGCTGCTTGCTCTGTTTAAATAGCACAGAATAAGAGTGGCACTGCAACTTGTAATTTTGAGATATAAAATGTGAAACATAAAACAAGGGTTATAAATCAGCTGGAGACCAATTAAAATAGACTGTCATTCAAAAACATTCCACAGAATGTAATAAAATGAGTGGGTGGCTGGTTCTATTTTAATAACTGAAGCCTGTAGGAAGATCTTATTTCTTCAAAATATCAGCCAAATATATCCAAGACTGACTGGAACACGGAAAGTACTCTTTTGCTTTGTGTTAGGCTAAAAAATGAAATAAAATGCCCCCAAAGAGTGTATCTGAAGAATGTTTTGTTTCATAGTAAAGCTCATTTGACCACAGTAAAGTCAAATCCACTTTATCTTTAGTGTTTTATAATGACATTGATATATAGTGTTCTGCAGTCAACGTAATAATCAAATTATATGCAACTGTTATTGCACAATTTTATGATAAATATGATATCAACCAATGTTTCTCTATGTATCGACATCTGGGGGAGGAGAATTATTCATTATTCAGGCCTATCTTGTCCAAAGGAAACTGGCCCCTAGACATTTCTAATCACCCCGTGCAGACAGAAGGGGGCTTGGGGGTGGTGATAATAGCAATTGTTGATTGAGATCAACTGACTTGGATTGTGGTAAGTGTGTGTCCTTTAAATGGAGAAGCATAATCATTTACTTCTATGACAAGCTAATCCTTATTTAGAAAACAAAATCAGGGAATTACTGTTAACATTCCAAATTTTAGGATACCATCTAATAACACCTATAAAAAGTTGTAACGCATTATGTTGAAATATTAAATCATACATTGCCTTAGAGCTGAACTGGATTTATCTTTTAATGTTTAGACCTGAACTTTAAGGTGAATGTTCACATCTCCCAAGATAAGGCAACACTTCAGGATGAATCCCAATGTTTCTTGACTTTCCAAGCTGGAAGGGATTTTAAGATGTTGAGTAGAACACACGCCTAATTTTACAGATGGCAAAGTGAAGCTTAAGTGGCTACAACGGGTATGCAGCCAAACGGAGTGGAAGGATCTAAGTCTCTTGATTTTCACAGGACAGTTCTTTTCTCGTTTACAGACTTTGTGATTTCAAATCCCCCAAATATTATGAAAAATTTGGGAACCCACGTTAAGTGGCTAATGTTTTATGTTGCCCAAAATTTAAATATTTAAAACAATCTACCATCTATAACATTATTTCATAAAAGAAAAAACATCTTAATCCCCAAAATAGGAATGGTATGAAACAAACACTGTTCATTAGGCTGAAAACTTCATCATGGTATGGTGTGCGGGGGCTATATTAGAACCACTTGATTTTGCTACAAATATCTTATTTTTAATCACCATTGCAGGCATTCAGCTGGTGAATATTAAGGTTTATGTATTTCCTTTTAAAATGCTCCTGGGATGTAACTATAAATAACATTAACAAATTTTAAAACTTAAATATCTTTCCACTGAAGTAGGCAAGGAGTACCCTCGAATCATCTTTCTGTGGAAGTCCCAAATATGGGGACCTACATGGTAACAGAATTGTCATTGCCTTTTAAGCCATCCATGCTTTTTCCTAGCACCTGTGGCTTATGACGCTGCAGCTGTGGAAAACAAACTGGACCAAGTAATATCCCTGTTCTTCCATAAGACATTGTATTGCATTCCCCAGTCCACAGCCTGAAGCCAACACTAACACAACTGCAGGCTCTTTGGTGACAAGTCACTATTGCTACCAACATGATTTCTAGAATCAGGGGGAGGCCCCACCTTGAGCTAATACTTCCTCGTAGATGTCAAAGGAAATGTTACTTGGCAGTAGTTTCATTCACCTCAGAAAAACAGAGCAAGTACCTGAGAGTCGAGGAATGGGGATCAAAACTATATATCTTTCTCGCTGCAGGATTAGAAATTTCTTTCTTTCTAGGTAAATGCTTTTTTGATTTGCATTTGATTTTAGTGTTCGAAAGGTACAGGAAAAAGAAAGCAAAGACAAGTTGTTCAATGTACTACCTATCAGATTAAGCATCTCATTTTCCCAAAAGATTGACCATAACCCAGATTATAATAATAACAGTCTGTTTTTTTTTTTCCTAGAATGGATCAGGTTTACAGAAAAATATGCTTGTCCTTGATTTTTAATTTTTTCTCCTTTTCTCTGCGATTCTCGCTCTCCTTCTGGGTGTCTGTAGACAGCAATGTACCACACTGATGGCACGGATCACCCTCTAAGCTACCACCTGCTATTGCTTCTCACCTTTGATCCTTCCCCATCACCAGTGTAGTCTTCAAAAGCACTGCTGTGTTCTAACTGCAAAAACAAGCGCACTCCTCAGTGGAAAAATACCACATCCCAGCTTGGTGGAGCAGGTGGTGTATTTCATAGGATGGAGCAGAAAGTAGCATCTCTTCCTCTCAAACACCAAGGAAGACTATTAGCACATCAGCAAATAAAGTCATGCATGATGAATTTTAAGTGCTGCCTCACAAAGGAAAATGTGTTAAAATTCGAAAATCAGCTTTTAGAAAGTGTTTAAGTTCGTAATTCAAACCCGAACTCTCAGCTTTTTTTTTTTTAAGAGAAACAAATTGCCCCATCTTTCAAATAAGAGAAATGGACCAAATGATTTTCAAGATGCTTAAAACTCTTGGCTCTCTATAAAACCTGACTGTGGCACACCACAATAACCAAGGCACACAGCACTCTCCATGGCAGACTCAGAGTTGATGCCCAGCATGTTTTCTAAGTATCATCTGGGTGAAATACCCTATTTCACTTCTACTCCAGGAAGGCAGAAGAAGAAAAGGTTTATATGGATAATTATAATTAATATAATTAAATCACCCAAAGTCTAGAAAATAAAGAAATAAACATTCAGACAATGAAGTTTCTGCAACAAGCTATGCAAAACGCAGTGTTTTTCATTTCCATTCTTGAGAGGATTCTTTCTCGTTAAGGTTTGCTCTTTTTATGCTAAATTTAAATGGGGTTCAGTAAGGTGGAGCCAAAATACCCTAACCAAGAGTAGGCACTTTCCCCATGCCACTGGCATATGCTTGCAACTGCAGAATTCTGCCCAATTTTGATTCTAGCTAATAAAGAACAAGACGAACCCTCTGCTACTGGATCACTTAAGGTGTGACACCGCCATTCAGGCAGATGCCATGAAGACACAGAACTGGCTTCTCGTTCTTGTATGAGTATGATGAGTATCTGCCACCCTGAACAGCAGCCCTCACTGCCAAGAGTTACGGCTAAGAACTCACTCCATCAGATTCCTACAGAGAACCTACACAAATGAAGAAAAGTGTGCTTTTTAAATAATGAGCACAGCTTACTGAATTCTAAATAGAATAGGCCTTGGGACTGTATATATCAGCTGCTATTTCTATGTGGACATTTATAAACATTTCTAATTGACCAAAAGAAGAAAAAGTTAGCCAACAGGCAATGACCAACAATCTTAGAGCAGAAAAGGTGGACAAAATATGTGCCCAGGAAAATCTGAGAGGAAAATATATTACTAGTGGAATATGGCAAAAGCTTTTCATTACTTATACAAATTAAAATAAATAAAAAACATCAGAAGCAAGTTTAGCTTACGAACATATCATCTCTGGCTTAATTTAATTCATTTGCATAGAAAAATATCTGAAGTATAAAAATATAAATGCATATATTATACACCATTGTCAGATCTAGGGATGAGAGGAAATGACCTATCTTTTTACATCTGTTACTGTGGTCACACAAAATACTGACAAATTTGGTAATCTAAGAAGCAAACTAACACTTGGTAAACAACGCTGAACATTTAAAAATTACAAAATGGACTCAACCATCTTTTCAAACTTAGCTAATGGTTAAGGGTCTTCCTGGTTTTAAAGAAGGCAATAAAATCCCCTAATCTTTGCTTCCCCTAGCCAACCTGATAATATCCTACAGGAGAACTGGCTACTCCACCCGCTTCGGACAAACTGTGTGGAGAGAACGGAAAATCTCTGACTAGGCAGGAAGCATGGTTCCCACGTGGCAGAAGGCAGGTGAGGTACCTGGCCACTGTGAACACATGAGAGGTCAAAGGACTTACATAAGATCAACAAACAGTTCTATCTTCTGAGCCATTTTATCTCCAACACAGAAACAAAGTCTTCAAGAACTCTTATGATTTGAAATTATATTCTTCCCAAGTGATCTGCCACTGGAGACAGAAAAGAAAGATTTGTAAGTTCTGAATTTTATTGTTTTGTTTAAATTGCCTACAAAGAAAAGGACAGTTATTAATTGAATGTGAAGATGAATTTGATGCCTAACACATTGGTGGTGAATCATAAAATGCCTCTCTTTCCAGGTTCGTAGCAACATTTCCTTTCAAATCCAAATGTTAATGTGGGAAACATGACTGCACTGCTTATTAGGAATGAATCAAAAGGGAAATTTGTTAGCCTTGGAAAATATACATGATAGGACAGAATCATGCTATCCTATCTTAAATAGAGTTTTCAATGGGTAATACTTCCTCTTAAGGCTAAGAGGAGCAACACAGATGAAATGCCTCACTCCCACACATCTCTGTCTCCTATGCATAAATGGAGTGCAGCTGCTGTGGCACTTTCAGCAGTAATCATTTTGTGTGACCTGCTTAACATTTGTGAGATTATATGGCTTGTACAAAAAATAAAGGTGATATTTTGGAAATCATATGGTTAATGTTATTTATCCACTATGATTAGAACAGCTCCTCCAAAATCAGCTCACAATTACCAGTACTGAAGACACAATTTTGTGTTTTTTTTAAAGTGGTTTTGAGGAACTTGGTAAAGTCTGATCACATTCCCATAACATTAAAGATGAGAGTTATTCTGGCATAATCAAACCCAAGGAACAAAAATGCATATTTCTACTGTGATTTTATGAAATCTACATATTCTTTAGATGAAAGCCATACCTCTCTCTATCTTTTTAAAATCCATGGTAGTCTGAGGAATTCCTGATATTCTCTCAAGCATTAGGGACTCCCAATTTAATAAGCCAAGCCCTCAATCCTTTTTTTGTTTAATATTTTTATTGACAAATCTTCACACACATACAGTCCATACATGGTGCACAATCAGTGGCTCACAATATCATCACATACTTATGTTTTAAAGAATTATGCATGATAATTCTTCAATTAGAAAGTCCCCTAATCTTTGATCATTTTTAGAACATCTGCATCACTCCAGAAAAAGAAATAAAAAGAAAAAACTAATATATACCAGAACACTTACCCCTCCCTATCATTGACCACTAGTATTTCAATCTACCCTATTTATTTTACCCCTTATCCCCTCTATTATTTATTTATTTTTTTATCCATATTTTTCTACTCATCTGTCCATACCCTGGATAAAAGGAGCATCAGACACAAGGTTTTCACAATCACACAGTCACAGCGTAAAAGCCCTATCATTATACAATTGTCTTTAAGAATCAAGGCTACTGGAATACAGCTCAACAGTTTCAGGGACTTCCCTCCAGCTACTCCAATGCATCATAATCTAAAAAGGGTCATCTATATAATGCATAAGAATAACCTCCAGGATAACTTCTTGACTCTGTTTGAAATCTCTCAGCCACTGAAACTTTATTTTGCCTCATTTCTCTCTTTCCTCTTTTGGTCAAAAAGGCTTTCTCAATCTTATGATGTGGGGTCCTGGTGAATCCCTGAAGTTCTGTCCCACGTTGCCAGGGAGATTTACACCCCTCAGAAACATGTCCCTCATGGGAAGTGGGGGCAGTGAGTTCACATGCTGAGATGGCTTAGAAAGAGATGCCACATCTGAGCAACAAAAGAGGTTCTCTGGGGATGTCTCTTAGGCATAATTATAAATAGGCTTAGCCTAGCCTATCCTTTACAGAATAAATTTCTAAGGGGCAAACCCCAAGATCCAAGCCTTTAATCTTGATGCTTTCCTTACGAATCTTATTTCTGAAATGGTAAAGTTAAGCCTACTTACAATTATGCCTAAGAGTCACCCTCAGAAAACTTCTTTTGTTGCTCATATGTGTCCTCTCTTTCTAAGCCAACTCTGCAAATAAAACCAGTACTCTCTCCCCTACATGGGACATGACTCCCAGAGATTCTCAATCCCACAATGCCAGGGCATTGTGGGATTGAGAATATCTTCTTGACCAAAAGGGGTAGAAGAACTGGAACAATATAAAATTTCAGTGGCTCAGAGATTTCAAATAGGGTTGAGAGGTCATTCTGGAGGTTAGTCTTTTACAAGATTCAACTAGATATTACAAATTGCCACACTATGCCATGCTTCAACCAACAGTATTCCTGAAAACCCCAAAGAGTACCACGGGTGCTTTCTAAAACTCTATAACAGTTTTTCTTAGTAAGTTTATTTTTTTAGAAACTTAAGTCCTCCAAATTGTTCCTATGCCAGATAAGCCCTGAAACCCAGAGGTATCAATCTTTCCAAGTTCATCAACCAGTTTCATACCTCTCCCCCATCAAGTCAACACGCCTTTCCAGCATGAAGAAGTTAAAGTGGTCATTCCCCAGATATCCTAGAAGATTGAGAGAATGATTAAATGAAAGGGAGGAGTTGTAAGGGAGAAATTCAGATTTAACAGATGATTATGACTATTGACTCATTATATAGATATTTCTTTTTAATTTCTAGTATATGAGAATAGCCAGAAGGAAGTAAAAGAAATTGGTGAACTGTAATCCAGTTCATTAAATGATCTTTAATGATCATATAGCTATATAAAACAAAAAGTCAGTTGCCCATGTTTGTATATATCTACTTCTGGATGTTTTATTCTGTTTCACTGATCTATATATCTATCTCTGACAATACTACACTGTCTTCGTTAACTTACCTTTATTGTTTTAAACTGGGTAGAATATAGTACTAGGGATCAATAAGGGGGGAGCACAATAAGGGGTATGGGATGTTTGGGGTTTCTTTTTAATTTCTATTTCTTTTTCTGGAGTAATGCAAATGTTCTAAGATTAATCATGGTGATGAATGCATAACTATGTGATGATAATGTGAACCACTGGTTGTATACTTTGGAGGGATTGTATGAAGTATGAATATATCTCAATAAAATTATACTTGAAAATAATTTTAAAAGACACTATAGTGAGAGAAAGTTTCAAATATTAATAATTTGGATCATGCATAATTCTTTAAAACATAAGTATGACTCACTAAATCAGTAATAAAAAAAATCAGTGGTAACAAATTGGATGTAGAAAATAGCAGATGACCTTAGAAGATGTTATTCTTAAAAAGGGGCAGCAAAATTAGGAAGGTCTATTATATAACTGAATTCTGTTTGGGGGATTGCTTTAGGAAAGCTGAGTTTCCTTTAAAGAAGGGAATGTTTGCTAAACCCACTTAAAACAAATCCTGAGTGGGAGAAAGTAATCAACATCTTTTCACCATTTAGCAATTAAAGCTGCACAACTAAAGCCTATCTCAAGAAAAACCAACAGATGAAAATCAAGCTGTAGGGAGGTGGTCATTTACTCTAAAACAGAATTTCCTAAAATAGTAAGCACTTCTAGTGCCTTTACATTGTGATTATGATTTGATTATTTAAAGTTGGTCTATAAGCTGTTCTTTATAAATACATTAATTGTGTATTTGAATTTTGCTTATAGTATGCAGGCTTTTATTATAGGTCTATTGTTAAAGGCATCTTGAATTCAACATGTCTAAAACCAAACTCCTTATTTACTTTCACCCATCTCTACTCTTTCTTTTCACTATGTATTTCCTTGAATGGTATCATCGACAGCTTTCTCCATCTGGATGCTCAGGCTGGAATTTCTGAGGCCACACTGAGAACCCTTTATCCCTACTAAGCTCCCCACCTACTCCATTCCCACCCAGCTCTATAGTCTGCTTCTCACACCCCAGGCACACAGCCCTCTTCCCCATTGCCTTCGTCCTGGCTGAGGTTCTCACAATTCTCTCTCTTGGATTCCTACAATGGCCTCTTAATGATTTATTTCTGCCTTCAAATCCCCACAGAAAGTCAGACCAAATTTCTGAAACACGAATCGAATGGTATCACCTTAAACTTCTTAATAACCTCACAATCAAAACCAAATTCCAAGTTAGGTCCCTGCCTTACTCTCCAGCCTCATCCCTTAAGAAGCACACCCCCACCCAAGAACTCTATCTGTAGGAGGGGAAAAGGTTAATATTTAGAAGAGGAGTCAGTAACAGTTTAAGCCAGTAACAAAGTAAGCTGTACTTAGGAGTCTTTTGAAAATATATTTGATATACTCGTTGCACTTTTGAGTTCACAAGTATTAACTATTTTGTTATTATATAAACTAATGCTTTTTATTTTACAAAAATCATAAGCAAATGCATTAAATGCGTTTTTTAAGCCTAAAGTAAGATACTGGAAATGTTTGAACTACTATAATGGGGCACCTCAGAAAACTTTAGGAATCTTAGAGTATCAGGTAAGAAAGAAGCTCTCTCAAACTCTGGAAACGAAGATGCTTTTATCATTATAAAGAACCAGACCTGTGACTATACCAACTTAATCTCTGATTTAGATGGATTTTAAACATCTTCATAATAATTATAAACACACAACACATCAGTTATTTATAGCTGGAAGCCATTCTCCCTTTAGGGAACACACTGGGTTCATGCTACAAATTTTCCCAACTTTATATTTCCTGACCCACAGATGCCGAAACACCTCCCTCCTTCCAGACGCCACTCCTTCCTTCCTCATTGACCCTTTGGAATTATGGTCATAGAAAGCTTTACCTCATGTGTATTGGAGCAGCAAGAAAAGAAGAAGAAACCACTGCCTTAGAGACAAATAGTAAGAGCTGGAAATGAAAAATTAACCTAAGCACAACTCTAAAGTTGCAAGGTCCACGACATCCACCAGTATCCACATGTGGCAATCCATCACCTGAAATGTGTCTAGTTCAAACTGAGATGTGCTGTAAGCGTAATATCACACTGGATTCTGAAGACACGGTATGCAGAAATAATGCAAAAAAATCTCATTAATAACTTTTTAATATTGGTTCCATGTTGAAACAATGATATTTGGGATATACTGGGTTAAAAAAAAGTGTATTAAAATTAATTTCACCTGTTTCTTTTTCCTTTTTTTAATGAAGCTATTTGGAAATTTAAAATTACATATGTGGCTCACATTAAATTTCTACTGGGACACCGCTCAAATATCATTCTTTTAAAATAAATAATTAAATGGCCAATGTCTTGTTTCATTATCATAGGCCTTTTGGTAACAAAAGCAGAATACAAAATACATACTGGTAGGGGGAAGTAAGAGTGGGAGGTAGTGGAAATCCAAATATTTCTACTATGAGTGTTTACATTTAGACAGGTCTTTTTATACGTAGACAAAAAGGTGTTATACCAAAGATAAATGTAAACCAATTCTGCAGAAGAAAATATAAGCACCACCAAGCATAGAATTTTGGGGAAAAACCATTTATTCAACCTGCACCACAAGCCAGTGATCCACCTAACACAAAACTGCTGCTGGCCCACCTGTTGTTTCAGTTGTTACATTTTCTCCATTTTGCTGCCAGAACTAATTTACAGTGAAGGCCATTTACTAATTATCTGAGCACTCCTTGGCAGTGGAGCCTGCAAATCTTTGAACTTCACACTTTCAGTATTTTACTTCATAACTTTCCAATTGATCCAAAAGGCTTATCTCTCATTAATAGCAAAATGACATAAATTATAAACTATTTTTAAAAATTCATATTAGTAACTAAAATTCTAAAGTCATAATGCAATTCTAAATGGGATAATTCTAATTTGGCACTAATGTGTGCTTATAATAAAGGGTTATAATATTTAATCATTGGAAATTAATAAATGTTAAATATCATATTTAAAGTCCACACAAATAAGAAGAATGTAAAATTTTCTTTAAAACATGCATACATATGCCTGTACAGATACATACAAGTGCAATCTGAGCCAAGTTTATATCACAAAACACAAGCTTTCCTAATTTATAATTAAGAAAATAAAGACAACAACAATCAGTGTTACAGTTTTATCGGTGTTAGTACAGGAAAGAAAACTACTATTTGGAGAAGTTCTTACCTTATTAACTTCCGTCCCATTTTTGTAGAAATTAAGAGAGTAGAGTTATAGCATATGTGCATTTAAATCACAGAAATTCAACTATAGGCACTTGGCAGGAAGACTGAGCTATTTTTAAAAACAACAAATAAAAGCTCCACCACACCCACTCAGTGAAAATTTACCCAAGGATAAGAAGGGAGACAAGAATTTTTTTTTTTCCATTGGTTTCATATACCAGGTCTTTCATGGTATGTTCTGGGCTTGCAGGTCATTTAAGATATTGTGAGGGGTAATTTCATCTCTTCCTAATTTTGATTTATATGTTGACTTTTGACTCTAACTCCCAGGCAAGATGGGACTTTATATACTGATGGCACAATGGAATTCATTGAATCACAGTGTCAATCATATCAGTTCCTACCATTTTCCACTCTTCACTTTTCTATTCGTGTGGTTGAATCTGTACTTTAGAAAGATCATTTTGGCTGCTGTGTAGCAAACAAACTGTAGCAAGAAAAGCAGGGACAACAGTTAATTGCTGACCTGAATTTCTGCAATGGTGGGAATGGAAGTGGATCAACGTTTCCTGGAAAAGGTCATTTTTATAGCTGTTTTATGAAGATTACTTCCATTCTTAAGGAAAATTCACAAATTATAAAGTATTAATATTTTTCAACATGAGCAGAAACATGCATATTCCTACACCAAAATATTTCTTTAAAAAAGATGAGCTTAAAGTGAACTTTTTAGTTTTTTTTTCTTCAATACTGGCTATAAAGTTTGCAAAGTAAAAAGTTTCTAAAGCAATCAACATTCGCTTCAGGAACAGCTAGGACTTCAAGAATTGCTAGGACTCTGAAGATTGGGAAATAAATCATACCAATCTTGTCCAATCTCACTTAATTCCAAATTTCAAATGACACTGGGCACATTTTTATAAATGGTATATAATGCATAAATGACAGAGGAGAAAATGTACACAACACTATTGGAAATGGTATGCAAATTAGTTCATCATTTTTCATTACAAATGTGAGATATTGTTACATATAATTGGTCATTCCCTAACTTTGCGCACAAAGATTAATGAGTTTCTAAGTTTCTTTTAAACTACGTGATTCCCAGGGTCGCATCCTATAAGAAGAAGATAACTGTTTTATCCACCAAGTAAAGAATATGACATCATTATACCGAAAAACTGCAAAACAAATAAAACTGCAGAGTTCATTTTCTTCCAACCACAAACCAACAGTCTGTAACATTCTAATAAATTGCTGTTAGATCTGAAAATTTTTTTGGCCAAATTTTTCTTTTCTCCTGTTAAAACTGGTTTGCTAATAGCTTCTTTTGCTGTAGAGTTATAATTAGAAGACAGTTACTACTTTGCATAATCAAATTGTAATTGCTGTTTGGGTGTAATCCAACCAATTTAAGCATCAGTACCTCCAAAATAACAATGTCTGGCAAAAACATAACAACAAATACTATGCTCTAATAATCTAGGTTAACTAATAATGTTTGCCTAACTGCTGATTTTTTTCAGGGGCTGGATATCAAGCAGTATTAGACATCCTGATGTATTTTAAGGAGCAGAGGTGTAGGTAGCAATAAACTAAGGTTCTCCAATAAATACTAATGGTGGTGACAGGGAACAAAAATTCACTTGGGGGCAGAAATCTACTTCCTGGTATTTGATCTGTCATTTGTTAAATGTAAACTCCTGGGTGAGTTCCTTAACATTCCTGAGTCTGCTTATTTGTAAAATAGGAATTGTGACACTACAGCAGACTATAATAAATACTACGATTGGACTACTTGTCAGTTGTTTTTGACTGTTCGATGTCCAGATTTGCTTCCTGTGTCTAGCACATGCAGCTCTCTCTTTAGACGATAGACTTTTCTAGCACATGCAGCTTCTCAGTTAAGAAGCCTAAAAGCTCCATTGCATGCACTGGTTCTGTAGAGTGAATGCCAATAGCTATGTTTCTTGATGCCCACCCTGCAGCCCATTTTCTGAGCCTGGTTTTTCAGGCTTGCTTGTTAAGTGCTGACAGTCTTTCAAAATATTCCATCCTTATCAAAGCATTCATTTTCTGTCACTTACAAATGAAAACCTCACTTTCACCTCAAGAATATATCTCAAATCTGTCCGGTTTTCTTTATTTCCATGGTTACTACTCTAGTCCAAGCTCCCCAGGTTTCTTTTTCTGCACTAATACAGTAACTCTGACTGGTTTCCCTGCTTCCATTCTTGTCCTGTTCCAAACCATTCTACATAAAACAAAGTAACTTCTCATAAACATAAATGAAATCATATCATTCTCTTTGAAATCCTTCAACAGCATCTTATTGATTTTTAATTATTATTATTATTATTATTATTGGCATGGGCAGGCTCCAGGAATTGAACCCAGGTCTCTGGAATGGCAGGCAAGAATTCCGCCACTGAGACACCATTGCACTGCCCATCTCACTTTAAAATAAAATTTAAAAATCTTAATGCAATCTATAAAGCTCAACATGATCTGGCTGCTTGCCTACCTTTCCAACCTCATCTCTTGCCACTCTACGTCATTCTCTGTGCTTCAGCCTCGCTGGCCTTCCGTCTCATCTCACGGCATTCGTACACGCACTCCACCTACCTGGAACACCTTCCTCTCAACTCAATCTAGCTACCTCTTCCTCATCCTTAAGGTCTCAGCCAAAAAAGACCTCTTCCTTAAAGAGGCCTTTCCTTATGCCAAAATCTAAAGCAAGCCTTTCTGTTTATGATCCTCATAATATCCTATATATTCCATCTATTACAATTATTAGATTTATGAAAATGTATTTATTTGTCTTTGTTTAGAATCTCTCTCTCTCTCTCTCCTGAATTTTATACGGAGAGGGACTATGTCTAATTTATTCTATCTTGTGTTTCAGTGTCTGGAACATAAAAGCCAATAATTATATATGTTAAATAAACAAAGAATAAAATGCCTTCTGGTGACTGAACCCTGGGTCATTCATATTATTTTCTTGGTCTTACTGGAACTGAATAACATGGTACTGTTTGTTCTCACTGTAAGTGTATGTGTGTATGTAGTACTTGTTTATAGACGTTAACCACTGACTATTAGCAAAGTCTATGATTTTCTTTTTTTCGCTATAAAACAATTAATAGAGTTAACTGAGTCAGAAAGACATGACTAAAAGCTTTTAGTAAGTCTACAATGAGAACTCCGCATCTATCAATGTTTTAACAAGGTTAAGCAAGAAACATTTTGCTAAATACTCACAGCGAGATCCTTAGAAACAAGGAGGATGAAAGAAGAGAGAAAAGCAGGGTGCCATTATCCTATTTTTTAAAAATCGCATCTAAAGGGGATTCACCATTGCCTACGGTTATCAATAAGCTTGTAGAACCTACAAACAATGCTAAAATTTCTTTCTACAGTTGTGGGGAGGTGGCTACCGCTTTTAACCACCCCAAATATTTTTCTCCCTTTCTTCCTGAAAACAGGGCTAAGCACATTATGCAGGCTGGTCATAGCACTCTATCCTTCAGCCGTAGTGATTAGTCCAGGGATGGGAAATATCACATGCTGGGCTAGGCAGAGTTCTTCTTGGGAAAGTCTTTTCTGGAGATACAGGAGAAGAGAAGGGACATCTTGTGTCTGAGATCACAGTGACCTTCCTGCCTCTGATCCAGTGCCAGAAGGTAAATCTGGTCATTTTCCCCACCATGTGGAGAAAGCCATTAGTAACAGGAGAGGCTGGAGCCAAAATACAGAGGGAAACCGAGCTGAGAGAGCTGGGGATGGCCAAAGAGAGAGGCTTAGGACATCAACATGTGGGTAAATAAATTTTTAAAAAATCTGATTAAAAGATTTTAAAGGATAAGGGACTATTGCATTGTGCATTTGAAGAGGACTTAGTACCAATTATTTACAAACTTTTGCTAAAAAATAGAAGAGTAGCAACAGCAAGTAGTTCAGTGGTTGCCTAGGGTTGGGAGGCTGAGGGAGAATGAAGAGTGAATGCTAATCAGTATGCAATTTCTTTTGGGGGTGATGAAAATGTTCAAAATTGATTGTGGTGATGCTTACGCAATTCTGTTATTACATTAAAAACATTTTAAATAGGTGAACTGTATGATATGTGAATGAACTAAATCTCAATAAATTATCGCAATAAAATTATATTATATATACAGCATTCAAACCCACAAAACCTTTAGCGATAACTTTAACAAACTATAAGGCCTATGCACTGAAAACGACACAACACCACTGAGAGAAATTAGAGATCTAAATAAATGGAAAGATATATCCATACCAAATGTTCATAACAGTTTTATTCAGAATAACCCTAAACTAAAGGTGAATAGATAATCAGCTTGCAGTATGTTCATCTACTGGCAATAAAAAGTAAACTACAGAAGATGCAACAGCATGGATGAATCTCAGAAACACTGTGCTGAGTGAATGAAGCTAGGTATTCCAAAATACATACTGTATTATTACATTTATAAAAGCTCTAGAAAAGACAAAACTAATCTGCAGTGACAGAAAACAGGCCAGTGACTGCTCAGGCCTAGGGCTAAAGGGAGAGGTTGGTAAGGAAATCAAAATGCAACCTTTTGGAATGATGAAAGTTTTTTATGTCTTCATTGTACAGGTAACTACATAGGTGCCTATATCTGTCAAAATTCAAAGTGTATATTTAAAATGGGTGCATTTTTATTATATGTAAAACATCTCGATAAACTTGATTCATAAAAAATATATACAAATATCCATAAATTGAATAGCTAATGAAAAAGCAAACTTCTACATAACAAGTTATGAGACTAGGCAAGTTCCTGCCTTAATGAAATGCTTTTATAAAAAGATACTGAATAAGTGGTTTCTCTATTATAAAAATACAATGTATATATACATCCTTAGAAAATGCAATGATAGTCTCCCTCTGAGAGCCATAGATAACTAATCAGATTATTTCTACTTGACTGAAGAAGTATAAACCTTAACTTAACAAGAAAAAAAGTTCTATCCAAAATAAATTTGTAGTGTAAGATAGGCATGTTCTTAGAATAAATGGTAGCTACTACATACTCATACAGATGCTTTCATTTTTATCATTATTTATATCATCTCACAATTTATATTTTACTTCTTAGTTCTTACAATGACATTATCATACTGAGTTATCGTACTTCACTGTTTATTATAAAACTAGACTTTAAAAGCAGCAGATCTCGATTAACAGATGCCAAAGAGCATCAAGCACCGTCTTTAAGCAGTGCAGCCATACTAGAGTAATCTTTCTGAACCGTATAAATGAACCAGCGTGTCCAGTGGCATTCTTGGCCCCTCTCTATATCTGCCTAGAGTTAAAGGAAGTGTACAATTTCTCCTGAGCCCTTTTACTTCTCCTTTCTGAAACCTACAGCTTTAACAGCCACATCCAGTCATCCACTCTGTCATATCAAACACATAGATTAGTATTTCTTGAACTATGAATTTGCTCCTATCAACCATATTCAATCAAACTGAGTTGTAAGTGTCTCATATGTCAGCTAGTTTGGCATACATTCCAAGAATTAACAATTCTTCCCAAATGCTCCCACATTTCACATCCCTGGCCAACCTGTCGATTCCCTGCCTCGTATTTCAAATCTTTCTTTCTTTCTCCCCTATTTCCACCACTGTTCTAAGCTTGAGTCTCTTATTAACTGGGGCGAGGTTCATCATTTTTCTCACATCAGGCTGAAATTCCTGCCTTGGCTAATGAACCACTAAGCTCTGCCCAGAGGAAATCTCTGACTAGTCTTGGTCTTGGTTACTGACCTTTAGTCTCTTATTCATTTCTCAAGCCAAACTACAGTATTGGAATTCAACTCTGGCTCGATTCCCCAGGAGTTCACACCCTGTCTCTTTATCTTCCCTTCCATATATTCTTTTTTTTCTGGGGGGGGGGTACATGGTCCAGGAATCGAACCCAGATCTCCCGCATGAAAGCTGAGCGTTCTACCACTGAACCACCTGTGCACTCTCCCTTCCATATATTCTTAAAGCCCATTTTCGTCAATCTCAGTTAACTAGCATTTTCCCCTAGAGATTAAAAAATACCTAAGATTACATAATTATCATTCATAACTCCCATTCTCAAATTGCAATCTCTTTTGGAGGGGACAGTGTTTTATATTTTATTTTTCTTAACCAAGCATTAATAAAGTAATAAATGATGAAACCTTTAGCGAAAAATCAGTCCTTTTAGAGATTGTGTTGTCCCCACAGTTAGAATTGACATTCCTAGCAATGGCTACCCTCAACCCAAATTATTGCTCACTAATAATCCTTAAAGTTGGGAAGAACTTTCTGTTGAGTATAGGATTTTAATACCAAAGAAAAACCACTGTGGTGTGTGTGTGTGTGTGTGTGTGTCTGTTCAGTTCTCCTCATTGAAGAAGTTGGAATAATTTGAGGAATATTTTGAGTACCTCAACTCTATAATGCACTCACAGCTCCCCTTGAAAAAATTAAAAATGTTTCTTCCAGAAGTCAATCAAGCAATATCCTAGGCATACATAGACACTCCTACATTAAGATGCGTTCCCACCATTCCCAGGCAATCCTAACTCAGAGGAGAGAACAGCTTATGTTTCCCTCACCCTATGACTCAAAAGAATTAACTCTGGTATCCTAGAACCAACAATCAATTGCAATTTTTCATAGGAAGCTTTGGTGCCCTTTTCAAAAATGAAGATACCAGTTGATGTGCACTGATATCCCAGAACTCCCAAAAGGCAGGAAGATTAAGTCCCTACCTCAAATCTGTACAGCATATAGCACTTTTAACATATAAAGAATACAGAGGGGAAGACAGCCAGGAGCACGTGACCCACAGACCTCCAAGGACAGGCAGCTACTGATCAGGAGTCCAGATGCTGAGCTCCAGGAACTTCTGCTGCATTTCTGCCATGATTCCCATGTACCGCTCCCAGCCAGTGACTGAACACAGCAGGGATACAAGTACAGGCCAGTTCTGGGAGGCTTGGGAGTCCAATGGCCACTCTAAATTGAGCACTCTTGATGACTTTCAGAACTTTTCATAGACTTCTCGCCCATCTGGGACACTTCCCTCCAACCTGCCCTCCCTCTCTTCTTCATTCAGTTCAGGCTGGAATCCATGGTCTGACGTTTTCTTCCAGCCTTCCCTGGCTCCCGCTCCTTTTTCTCTCACAGGTGTTTCTCCCAATAGAACGTTTGCATGCTTAATCTCATCTTGGCATTTGCTTCTTGGAAGACCCGGACCAATGCATCTGATTAATAAATTACCTAAATTTATATTTCCATGAAACTAACAACTTTTACAAAAGGTCCTTGGAAAATGGGTAAACAAACAGGGATTTTGTAATGAAATCTCAGATTCAGAGTTCCTCCTTCTCCATTACACCTGTCCCCATTTTGAAGAAGATACTAATAAAGAAAATGAGGCTTTTAAACAGCTTTGTCAAATTAATAGCTTTCCTAATATTACAAGATTCTCTAGTTACAAATTTTCCAGTTCTACTGGGAAGGGATCAAATCAGGAACTGTTATTTGAAATTAGCTACTTATTGTCTGCCTTTCTGATTAGATAGTAAACTCATGGAAGGGTGGGATGCCATCTCATTCATTTTTTTTCTTAGTGCTGAGTTCACAGCAGGTACCCAAAACACGGCTGTTAAATAGAGACAAGACGAGTCGAAGTCAGTTATGCTCAACCACAGGAAGGTATAGAGATTGGGGTGGGGGTTAGGATTCCCAGACATCTAGGGACATGAAAAAGCATATGCCTATTGTTTTCACTGTACAAATCAAATAAAGTAAGCTTCAAGTTTCATTCTACAAACCACAGAATGTAAACTCATACAAAAAAAAACCTTCTTGGCTATAATGGGAACAAGCAAAAGATAAAGTGAAGAAAACGTAAGGGAGTTGCTTTTAAAATGTTGAGGAACTCTGCAGCAATTATATCCTATGATCCTAAAATGATCATCTTATCTCTCTAGAAATTGCCCGATAATCAACATCTGAATTCAGGAAAGTAAACTGCAATAATCAGCAGGATAGATTTAGAATAGATTTCCTCTTACCAAAAGATTTCATTATATTGTAGATTTATGAAAACTTCATTATTTAAACATTAACATCAAATAGAACTATATTTCTTCTTAATAAACGAAAAAGAAAAATACCATTTCTTCCTACCATGTTAGATAAGGAGTTTTTGAAAACAAAATACTGATGTACTTAGATGATAATAGAAAGTGGAAATTTAATAAATAACTTGGTAACAGTAAATGGAAAAAAGAACAGGAAAAGTTTGAGAGTTTAGATCATTAAACTTCACAATTTCTAGTTCCTTTATCATTAAAAAAAGAAAGAAATTTATTTCACCAACTGCTGGCACATTTGTGATGATTAAATTCTATATGAGGCTGGATTATGTAACCAGCAAAACACAGAAGTCTTCATCTTATGCCACAAGAATGGAACCATTTGTAATTAGTAGCTTTGAATATGTTAAGGTGAGCCAGAGTATGGACTCACTTGTCAATAGAAGCTCTGAAGGAACTACTGACGTACAGCCAAATGAATCAGGGTGGGTCTTAATCTGCACTATTCAAGATTTTATAAAGAGAAGAAACTGGAAGCCAGTCAGAGAAGGCCACAAGGGGAAGTCAGAAGTCAGCAGACACGTAGAGAGAGATCCCTATGTGATTGGAGGCAGAGATGCCAGCCAAGGAACCCCATGGATGTTGGCAAGCCAGCACCAGAATGCCACTCACTGTGGAGAAGAGGAATGGCCTTGCTGGTATCTGGATGTTGGCCCTCTAACCTTTAAAACAGTGAGACGATAAAGACTTGTTTTTTTAAGTCAACCCATTGTATGGTATTTGTTCCAGCAGCCTGGCAGACTAAGACAGATGCTTACTGTAAGCAAATGAAAACAAGCTGTATCAGTGGAGAATCCAAACGATGAAGCTTTAACCAGTATTTCCCATAATGGATAAATTTTCTTGTCAGAGAACTTTTGCTATGCATTAATAGATTGAAAACCTAATTAATTTCCGCACATTGTTTAAGAACCCCACAATAACACTGGCTTTATTCATACCTTTTAAGTACATTCAATGAAGTTGAGGAGGCAGAAAAATATGCCACATACTAGAGTTGGAAAAAGCATAAAACATTTCTCTTTCTCCCCCTTTGGTTATTTTTTCCAGCAACTACAATGAGTGGGATGAAATTAAAGAATAAAGGTACATCAAAAACAATCTAGAGAACTTAGATTGATTATTTTTAGGTCTTTTAACAGATAAAATCGCCTAATGAAAAATAAATGTAAAGTCTGTATATACTGTAGAATTGCAAGTTAGCAATAAACTACTTGATATTTAGAAGGCTAATTTTTGCCTCTACAAGTGTGGGATGAAAATAATAGCCTAGTTCCTCACATTTCAAATTGTTAACATGTCATTTTGCCTATCAGACAACCAAATACCAGAAATGTACTAAGAATACTACCTGGTTTAGGGCATGAAAAAACATTTCACAATATTTAAAGAACGTATTCCCCCAAATTTAGCATGTGCTTCATATGAAAAAAAACAGAAAAGCAAATAATTCTAAGTAGTTAAACAGAAGTAATGAATATATGAAACTTTTAATCAAACATTATAGGAAAACAAAAGGGCCTATAATTTTAGAAGATCTGAAAACTTTCGCAGCAGGATAGAATAAATTTCAAGAGCAGATACTTTCGATTTAAGATAGAAAGAAAGAAAATTCTGATGAACAGTAGAGAAAGGAACATTTCTTTCTTTTACAAGGATACTATTTCCCTATGTAGCTGTCAGAAAGTGCTCTAACAAATGTGAGCTGTCTCAAATAATTACTAATAAAATTTAATTATAAATATTTTTTGCTAACAAAATATTAAAAATAAGCAATACATATCAAAGTAAGCAACCTTTCACACTACAGTATTTCCTTTCTTTCTATTATTCAACAATAATTAGTGAGTCATATATTAAGTGCTATTCAAGTGCTAGGAATACAGAGTGAACAAAATGGACCAAAATCCCTGCCCAGATGGAGCTAACATTCTATCTAGGTAAGATAAATTTTAAGAATATAAGTAAAAAATCTAGTGTGTATATTCTACTACCCTACCATGGTCATTCTGCCATAATATTGTCCTTTGGGTCAAGGCTACTGGGTTTAATTTAAATAAAGATGTAATGTGATAAAGGTCTTTTGATATTTCAGATAAACCCTCTCGGCCAAGTTCTAAGGTAGACCTGTCTTAAAAGGATTGAAACAACATAAATTAGGAATCAGCAAAGTTTTCTGTAATGGGTCAGATATAAATATTTTAGGTTTGGCAGGCTACCTATGGTCTGTATCACATATTCATCACTTGTTTTAAACCCCTTAGAAATGTAAAACCATTCTTAGTTTGCAGACCATATAAAAACAAGCTGAGGGCCAAGCCTGTGAGCCATGGTTTGCCAATCCCTAGCAGAAAGACCATACACGTTTTGAAGTGGCTACGTTCAGTCCTATATTTCATGCTTCTACATACTTTTTGCACATCTATTCCTCTGCTTTTTATTATTCACTTACCAAAAGTGAATAAAACATTCTTTTCTAAAGCCATAGCAGCTCCCACTACAGCAGCTTCAAAGTCAGTTCTGAAAAGGAAGGCCACCTGCTCTGTTTTCACACAAGCAACAGAAAAAAAGTTCTTTGCAGAAAACCTTAAGTCTCTACGTTGACGAGAAAGGTGCATGCTCTCCACCAACTCACTGCAGCAGACCCATAGGTGGTCTCGTTTTCTCTTACCTTGCTGGAGGAACATCAATATTTGAAGAAACAACTTTTCGTTTTTGCTCGAGAAGACAGATGGAGCGAGTGTTTTCTTTTTCATGGTCAATGATTCGGTTGGCTTTTTTGCTGTCTGTTGTTTTCACATCTTCCTCCATGGCCAAGGGGAACAAATGTTGATGAGAAAGTTTTTTATTAGAGTCACGTTTTAAGTCCTCTGATTGAAATGTGAAGGTCATTTCCCGCTTACTGCTCCCTGCCTGTGAAATGAAACACAAAAATTTTTACTCATGCAAAACACTGGCTTAGCGTAACTGTGTGCAGATGGCTATGAGAAGAAACCACAGATATTATCCCACTCCCATTCGCCCTGAAAATTCTTCTGTTTAAACGGGAAAAATGCAACACTAATAAAAGAACATTACAAAGTAATATAGAGTTGGTATGTCTGTTATAATGCAAAGCAGCAGCATCACCAACACAAAAGAAGTCTTTCAGGAACACAAAACTTTGAAGACTTGAAAGCATAAATTTTCTAGAAAGAATTTAAAATTCTAGAACAACTTTTTCTCCTCTCCAACTGAGAAAACTCAAGTAAATAAACTCAAGATTTTCATACTGAGTATCATGTTTAAGAGAAAATAGCTCAAAGAAAAATACATAACTAAGTCTTATCTGACAATTAACACCGATTGTATCTGCACGCTCCAGTTCATGAGGAATTGTTTTTTATCCTTTATCTACCACAAGTAAGACTTTAATATAGTTCCTTTTAAAGTCATGTAATAAAGAGGCCATATCTAATTTTTCTTATCATTTTAAACAAAATGATGTCCAAGGTTTAAGACAAATATAAAATTAAGCCTCGCTAAACTGGTTCCTATTATTTCAAGATTTGTGATAACTGAAAAAGGAGAGTGAAGTTAAAGAAAGTTTTTACGTAATTGGCACTGTAAATGAAGTTTGGAGCAAGCTAGGTCCTAAGTGTACAAAAACAATCTGGTTATCTCAAGCCTCATTAATATGTGGAGTGTGTTTTAAAGTAGGGCACAACTATAAATCATCCTACAGGTCCATGAAACATTCATCCCTTCTCACGGTGTCAATTTGTGGAATCAATAAATTCTCACTCACCCTCTTAAACAGAAGATATGTTTGTTTGTTTTTAATTTTAGTTTAGGAGAAAAAACACAAAGACTTTTACACTCTTATACATGATGAAACAGAGTTACAGACCCTAAAGCGACAAACTTGAGGCATTTTCAGAATGAAATGAGAATATGTGCATTAGATAACAGCAGAGACTGGCAATGTATGTCAATTAGTAAAATTCTCAGGTTAAAGGAAAATTCTGGGAAATATAATTGTGTTGGACTCACAGGACCTGCCCACATAGGAGAATTTCCATGGCCCGAAAATACAAGGATGACTTAAGACTTGGAATCCACTTTGCTGAAACGCACTTTTTCACATGAACACATGAAGCTCTCAATTGAGCTCTGTTCTCTCCTTGGCCCGTGTGTGTCAGGGGGAGAGCAGCTCTCCTTCCCATGGCTTATGTGTCAGAACCGCATTCTGCTCCACAGGAAAACGATAACCCGCTTTCTGTCAATTAGTAACTCATTTAAAACATGTCATACTTTTTCTTAGAGTGCATTAAAAAAATAATCCAGGATCCAAGAAAAATTAATGTCTGCATTTAAGAGCTAACTGTTTTAATGACATGAATATATAATATAAAGGAATAGGAGAAAATATTTCAAACTTTCAAAAATATAATAAATTGTCTATAAAAATGTATTTTGGAAAATGAACAAGTGTGATTACAAACATTTTAGATGTCCATCTCCAGTCTCTACTCTATGCAACTGTGTCTGCCTGGGGCTGGGGGTGACAGGGAGGTGTTTTCACCTCCATAGCAGCCCACTGCCAATCTCCGTGACAAAAAAAATACTATGAATACCAGGTGAAGAGAAGAAAACAGAGGTTTGATTTGATGATTATAAACAGTTTCAACCTAAGTCTCAAAAATTATATTAACTAAATATTTAAATGGTTATTAGTATTAAGTTGTAATAGTAACTGACATCCACTCCTTCTTGGTACCAAATGTCTGGATAAATTAATTCAATTCAAAGTTAAAAATTGGGAAAAAACATTACAGGCAGTCCAGAAAAGTTTCAAAAAAAAGCCTAGTATTTAAAGCAAATTAATACAAAGTAGAATAAGGTTCCTCTAGAAATGATATAATAATTGAAAGACATGCTCTTAGCCTGGGCTTCATAATAAAATAAATTATAGTACTATTCAGCAATGCAAGCCATAAATCTTCTATAATATATTCTAAGCAAAATATTAACCTCTCAATAGTAATCAAAGAATTTTAGCAATGTAATGGGTTTTAGAGACAATTTAGCCAGACTCCTTGTTTAAAAGTGAAATTAATGATCAAAAAAACACAAAAATATACAGAGATGACTGAGTGAGAGATTTTAGATACATACTTTGAGTCCTGGGTTAAAGTGTTATGGAACTATGGAAGGGTGGTAACAGCTGTAGTTATTCATTATATCTTTAGAACTTATATGTATAGAATGCATGTTCCTTATTATTTTCTTTTATTAATATCAAATAGTTTATTAAAAGATAATAAAAACATTTCACAGGAGAAAAAAAAGTAGAGAGAATACAATAAGTCAAATATTAAGAAGCTGGTCTCAAAAGAGGCCCAGAGAAATAAGGTAGCAGGTTGACAAGGATGTTGGACAAAGAAGAATGTTTTAAGATGGTAGATAATAGATCATTTCTAAATCCTAAGGCAGAATATAAAAAGGAACAAGTAACAAGTGGCAGTAGCATTTGAAAGGGGACAGGACTGACACTCAGTGATTAGAAATGAGCAAAGATCTGATCTGTATTAGATTACCAGAAAAAAACAACAAAAAGACATTCTGATGCCTGACATCCAGGGGTGTGAGTCTCCCTAACAATGTGGGACATGACTCGCAGGGAAGAGCCTGGCCCTGCCACCATGGGATAACAATGCCTTCCTGACCAAAAGGGGGAAAACAAATGTAACAAATAAGGTATCAGTAGCTGAGAGAGTTCAAATAGAGTCAAGAGGCTATTCTGGAGGCTACTCCTATGCAAGCTTGAGCCAGATACTGCTAATTGCCATGGTCTGCCAAACCTCAATCGACATCATTCCTGTTTACCCTAAAGAACATCCAGGGCTCTCTGTGAGATCCTACACAAAAGTTGCATGTACTAGGTTTACTTTTCAGATACCTAAAACCTTCAGGTGGTTCCTAGTCCAGATAAGTCCTAAAACCCAGAGATATCAGCCTCTCCAAGAAGATCAACCATTTCCATCCCCCACCCCATACTCTGGACACCTCTTTTCAACATGAAAATGTGAGAATGGGCCTAGTCCAAATATCCCTAAAGATTGGGAGACAGATCAAAGGAGAAGGAGGAGTTATAACAGAAAAGCTAGGATTTAACAAATGAGCATGACTACGGAATCTTTCTATTAATATTTCTTTTTAGTCTCAAGTGTCTTAGAGCAGCTAGAAGGAAATACCTGAATTTGGAGAACTGTAACTCATACCAAACTTTGAAATTTATTCTATAACTACTTGTTAAAATGTACTTTGAAATTTATCGGGTTTTATGTATATATGTTGTATTTCACAACAAAAATGTTAAAAAACAAGAAGATACAATCCCATTTATATGACATTTCTAGAAAAGGCCAACCTATAAAGACAGAACAGATTGATGGTTTCCTGGTGCTGAGGGTGGGAGTGGGAACTGATTGAAAATAGACACGAGGGAAATTGTTATATTAATGAAAATGTTCTAAAACTCGATTGTGGTGATCTTTGTATAATAAGTTTACTAAAAATCATTGCATTGTATTCCTACAATGATGAATGCTATGGTATATAAATTATACCTCAACAAAGCTTTTCATTACTATTATTACTTTTTTTTAGGAAGAACCAAACCAGGAATAATTGGGAAGGGAGTTACATGCTCAAGAACCCCCTAATCAGAAATTGGAAATTTTGCCACAAAGACGCAGCCATAAACTATGTATCTATTTTTTAAAACTCAGGTGGTATGGCAACCCACCATGCTGTACACATAATTGTGCCTGCACAGGGATGAGGTGAGACTAAAATCTAGTCCCCACAAACCAGGCCCTGGATTTCCTTACCCTACAGAAGAGGGGCATTTTTCTATTTGATCCACACAGAGGAGCTTTTCGGTATTTTGTCTGCCCAAATAGGGCACTTCTGGGTTTTTTTGGTTCTCAATTTGCACAATGCCTTGGTAGCAAAAGAAAACTGTTCAAGTGATCTGCTGGATTGCGTCAATTATGTGAGTCATGAATATGAGCTGATACTTCGTCAATGGAAAAGTTGAGATGATCTGAGAAAGTCTTACTCTACTACAACTCATAAGCAGGTTCAACAATAGAAGAGGAGGAGAAAATTTAAACATATATCTCCTTGGACGGTGAGAAATCAACACCAGGATCAAAGTTTGTAACTGTAAACAAAAGAAGAGTGAGAGCTAAGTAACAGGTAAGGAGGCTCAGCTTATGGGAACCTGCCAAAGAAGGGATGGCTTCCCACAGATGTAAAGTTCTTTATACATCCCAGCAAAAGAAGAAGACATAGGTAGGAAGAGACTGACAACTCCCCCAGGAGAGATAACTAAGCCACAGGGTGGACTGATGTGGCTGTTCAGAAATGTGCTGTTGCTTATATTCCTGGAGCCTGGGCCACTTTCTAAACCCTCCTGATTCACTACCCCAATTGGCTGCGAATGGATCAATATTCCAGAAAAAAAGCAGAAGTTATCCCAAGTAACCTTAAAGACTAACTCGGAGAAAATGAAGGATTTAGGGATTTCCAGTAGGTTTTTTTTTCCTTTTACCACTCAAAGTTTCAGAAGGTAAAGGAAGATACTGCAAGTTTATAACTCGCTACATAAGCAAGTCAAAGATAATGATTCAATTCTCTACCCTAGAATGATGGACTCCTCGTAAAAGACATTATGAATCTTAGAAGATCAGTAAGAATTTCTTCTTCAGGAGATTCAGTGACCTGAAAAATGGGCTACAACCTGAAAATTGAAAGGGAAGGAGAAAGTTGCTGTGCCGGTTTGAAAGGATGCATGTCCCCTAGAAAAGCCATGTTTTAATTCTAATCCCATTTCGTAAAGGTAGCAGTTTTTTCTAATCCCTATTCAGCACTGTATGTTTGAAACTGTAATTAGATTATCTCCCTGGAGATGCGATTTAGGGAGTCACAGCTTGATGTGATCTTGATGTCATCTGAGCGATCAAGGGTGGTTGATAAAATGGATTAGGTGGAGACATGTCTCCACCCACTCAGGTGGGTCTTGATTAGTTTATTGGAATCCTATGAAAAGAGGAAACATTTTGATGAAAAGAAGAGATTCAGAGAGAGCAGAGCAGAACGACATAGCCACGAGAAGCAGAGTCCACCAGCCAGTCACCTTTGGAGATGAAGAAGGAAAATGCCTCCCAGGAAGCTTCATGAAACAGGAAGTCAGGAGAGAAAGCTAGCAGATGATGCTGTGCTTGCCATATGCCCTTTCAGATGAGTGAGAAACCCTGACCGTGTTTACCACGTGCCTTTCCAGATGAGAGAGAAACTCTGACTGTGTTCACCATGTGCCCTTCCACTTGAGAGAGAGACCCTGAACTTCATCAGACTTTGTGAACCAAGTTATCTTTCCCTGGATGCCTTAGATTGGACACTTCTTATAGACTTACTTAATTAGGACATTTTC
This sequence comes from Myrmecophaga tridactyla, assembly GCA_004026745.1. Classification (NCBI taxonomy): domain Eukaryota; kingdom Metazoa; phylum Chordata; class Mammalia; order Pilosa; family Myrmecophagidae; genus Myrmecophaga; species Myrmecophaga tridactyla. The sequence goes on from PVIY010005824.1 coordinate 55,438, forward strand.
TCGGCCTTAGAACTATAAACTACCAGCTTATTAAATTCCCCTTTTAAAAGCCATTCTATTTCTGGTATACTGCATTCCAGCAGGCAGCAAACTAGAACAGATGCCCAGATGAAAAATAGCAATGGTATTGACTAGTAATTCTTAGTAGAAAATAGCAAGGCAGAGGTTTAGGAACAAACCTAGTTTACATTGTTTTAAGTGTCTCTTGAACGAGGGAGGCACTCAACTGGACCATATTCTGCACTGAGGAGACCGGAAGAGGAAGGCTGAAGTATTTGATTCTGGTTATCACATTTCAAGATGTGCAACGATGAACTGAACAAGTACAAGGTGATCAGAAAGGCACAGAATCTGATTGGAAGGAACTGGGAATATGTTGTCTAGAAAAGAGAAGGTTTACTGTGGCCCAAATAGCTTCTTTAAGTATCTGAGGGCTCTCTTGAAGAAGAGGAACTTGAGTTCTTCAGTGTTCCTCTAGAACCAGGATCAATGGCACCCACTTCCACTTTAGGCTAACTTCCTTCTGACCTTTGGTTTACTCTCTCTTCCTCTTTTCCTTTTCTACCAAATTGTCAATGAAACATTTCTGCATCTATAAGAAATACTTGCTACTTTCCATTTAACTTTGTTTTCACTGCATCATAAACCATTAAGCAGGAGGAATCCCAGAGACTGCCTGGTCTCATTGAAATCTTTTATTTTTCACTGTTTTTATATAGTTTAAATGCACTTTTTGTTTTTTATTTATTATTTTTTTACATGGGCAGGCACCGGGAAACGAACCCGGGTCCTCTGGCATGGCAGGCAAGCGTTCTTGCCGCTGAGCCACCGTGGCCCACCCCACTTTTTATTTTTAAGCGTTACTTTTTATAAATTACATGCTAGTTGTTAAAACATTAAAAACACAATAAAATATGTATAAAAGGGGAACGCTTTCTATTCCTCCTCACTCTTCTCCCAGCCCTGCCCAGTCAGTTCCTTTCCCTTGAGAGAACAGCTTGTAACAATTTATTTTAAAACTTCAAATTACTTACAATGCACTAATTATTAACCTGTGCATATTTACTGTTTTGAGTATTTAAATATAAATGTGATCATGCTGCATGTATGATTCAGCAACTTATTTTTTCACTTAAAGATAAATAATGGGTATGTTTTTAGGTTAGTAGATCTACCAAATTTTTTAAATCTTGAAAAGTTTAAAACTTCATGAGATCATACTTTTAAACCAATCTCGTCTTGATAAACATTGAGGTACTTCTCAATTTCTCATTATTAAAAATAATGCCAGAATGAACATCCTTGAGTAGATATGTATATATTATTATGCCTTTGGGTAAGCATTTGTGTAGGAAAAATTTCTGGAGTTGGAATTGCTGAATCAAACAATCTAAATTTTCTTTAATGGAGGGAGAAAGTATGGAACACCCATAAAACTGACACACCATGAAGCCACTAAAAAGCAGATGTCAGAATAGGTTCATCATCTACTTAGGGGAACCGTTTGTCTACAATCAATAGAAGAAGCAGGCAAGTTGCAGATGAACAAGTTAGGCATAATTTCATTGCATTTAAAAAACAAAGGAGCTGCCCCCAAACTACTCATCTCGGGGAACAGACAAACGAATGGGTCAAGAGGGGTTTCACTTCTTTCCTTATATAATTAGATACAAACACACAATTTTTTTTTTTTTTTTTTTTTGGTATGGGCAGGCACCAGGAATCGAACCTGGGTCTCTAGCACGGCAGGTGAGAACTCTGCCTGCTGAGCCACCATGGCCCACCCCAAACACACAATTTTTAAGTGGTGAGATTAAGGAAGATTTTTATTTAAAAAAATTTTTAAATAATAAGACAGATTTCTTGTTTATGAGAATAATATCCACATAGAGTTTTATATTTTAAAAACTTTAAAAGTTACTCCTATGAAAAAAAATCCATATATTTTTATAACAACTATGTTTATCAAGAGTCTAGCATTTATAAACTAATATTACTTCTACTAGTTTTCAATTATTGGTATGTATGCATTTATTCAACAATAATAAGGAAAAATGAATTACTTAAAATAATACATCCCTGGCACTATTATTTTCATTGAATGTTAGAGCATCTCAGTATATTGCAGCACATTTATTACCACAGAATTCTTCCCTTCTATCCTGCATAGAAGCCCTTCATATAGCACATCACAGACACATGCATTATCCAGTATAATTTCGTACAAGAGAACAAAGCTTCATGCTCAATTATATGAGAATACCCTCAATTACTGAGTTAACTGACAAATAAAACTCAGACTTTTTATTATAAAAAAAGTTTTTGTTTTTCTAGAAGAGTAAACAGTGTATATATGAATACAATATATTTGGAAAAATTGCAAATTTTTTTCAACAAGAAGTTATCAGTATCTATTTAAGTCTTGAATTTCTCTTAGTGGTGTTCTTTGTAAATCTGATGCAACTTTCTAAGACAGGGACCGAAGCTCATTAGTCTTTCTCAATACAAAAGCATCTGGTTGGGCGGTGTAACCATGGCTCAGTAGCAGAGTTCTTGCCTGCCATGCCGGAGACCTGGGTTCAATTCCCGGTGCCCATCCATGCAAAAAAAGCATCTGGTTTCCAGAGGAAGATCATAATAGCACATCAGAAAAGAGATGGTTTCTAATATCAATCCACTTATATCCTTTCTCCTACACTCAAGTGTACTCCAGGATGCTTTAATCGTTAACACCATCCCTACGGATTTATAGCACCAAGATGCCAAAAAGTATGTGTCAACACTCACTTCTGGAAACTGTCCTCAGTTACTCATCTGAACCCAATCAGATTTGAGGAGTTGGTTCTGGAGATAAACTGAATTTCCAAGAACAATATGCAGAAAGCCAACCTGTCTGCCTTCTGGGCTTTTCTGGATTGTGAGAAACAAGTACAGAAATGCTGGAAAATAGTATGAATTTCAGACCACAGAAAAACCACTCTTGGAGAGCAAGACATGGGAGGAAATGAGTCGTCCATTTGAGGAGCGCCTTTAAGATACTTCCACCCACCAAAAGGAAGCACAGTCTCGCCTGACAAACTTTATAAAAGAACTTTTTCTATCGCAGATTATGTTTATTTTAAAACACAGGAGTTACTTTGAAATCTTGCTTTCATAACACATACTAAATACACATTAAATGTTTAGTGACTGATGATAATGACACATCTATCATGGCGTGGACATCAGAACCATATATTTTAAAACATATTACAAAAGTAGAAGTAAAGCTTGGATTAGGAAGAAAATAGTAGCAACTGATTTTCTCAGTTATTTTAAATTATTACTGCTAAGGGTCATACTTAAAGAATGACCAGAAACTTCAGTCAATTGATTTAAAAAAAAATTAAAACTACATCCAAAAATAGTCAACAGACCTCTACTTCTTACTTCCTTACTTCAGATTAAATTCTTCAAATTTCATGCTAAGTACACAGAAAAATAAGTTTGATGGCAAATCAATGCAGTCCTAATGAATTGCAGTTGAACTACTTTAAAAACAATTGCTTTCAATTACTAGGCCCCTGATTATATTATTCCCTTAGCCTCCTGAAACCAATGAAGTGTTCCTTGACTGCTTTCTCCTTAGTATCTTATTTTTCTAGACCAAGATAGATAACTGGATGGAAATCAGAATACTGTGGTGGTGGTGATATTGGGCCACAAGGTAAAATCAATAGGACAGTTTTGAAACCCTGCATTCGATTTTTACATTATGCATTCAAACTACACAACTATACTGTCTCAGCAGTCAGTGTTGTTAATGCCGGGTTTATTACAGCAAATGTTAACTTTAGTATCTTGACAATTTAATGTTCAACAAAGCATGCCTTGGCTTGCCTAATGGCAAATTAGTCAGTAGTACATGTAGGATAGAAAGTTTTTGCAAAAATCTTTAATGGAAAACACATAGCTCAAGTTTCAAGCCTTCTATTAACATTATGCAAGTGAGAAAACAACTTGGGTATTTTTAAAAATCCTTTCTGGAAAGCCTTGAATAGAAATATCCACTTCTGTAAAGTTCTAATATTAAATTCTATCTAAGTTCACCCAGATATTTTTTTCCAAGCAAATGTAACAACAGAGGGAAAGTCAATATCAGCATCAATTAACCTTATTTGATTTAACATCAGTACACAGATTTTGAACTGATCACATTAGGTAAGTAGGCATTCCATCTGTTTTACATGAATCAAAGTTTAACGCAATCAATCACATTCAATACATAAAGAAATCCTGTGATTTTACCTTCAGTATATATCCAGAATCCAATTTCTCTTCACTTCTCATCACCTCCACAGTTTCCACCTTAATCAAGCTGCCATCATCTCTTGCCTGGATTCATGCAATAGCCTTCTACCTGGACCCCCGCTTCTAGGCTTTCCCCCCACCCCACTGCAGTTCCTCCTTGATAAGGCAGTCAGCCTGATTCCTTAAAAAAAAAAAAAAAATCAGATCATGCCCCAACTTGGTTCAGAATTCTCCAGAGGCTCCCATTTCACCTTTACAGTGGCTGTCTTACTTTCCTGGCATGCTCTTGCTTCAGATATCCACTCTGTTTTCTTCCTCATCCTTTCAAGTTTTTACTCAAATGTCTCCTACTGTTGACCGAGTAGGCCCACTTGTGTTGGAGGTCCCCAAGACCACCCACAGGTCCAATGATTTAATAAGAGGACTCATAGGACTCAGCATATGGTTGTACTCACAGCTATGATTTATTACGTGAAAGGATAAAAAGCAAAATCAGCAAAGGGAAAAGAAGCCTGTGGCAAAGTCCAGAGAAAACCAGGCTCAAGCTTCTAGAGCCCTCGCCCAGTGGAGTCACACAAGATGTGCTTAATTAACTTCCAGCAACAAGATGTGACAGCATCTGTGAAACGCTGCCTACCAGGGAAGGTGGTTAGAGACTCAACGCCCATGGTTTTGACTGGGGGCTGTTCATGTAGGAGCCCTCTGCCTGGCATTTACCAAAATTCCAGACTCCCAGAAGGAGAGCAGGTGTCAAGTATAAATCATATTGTTTTTACAAACAGTTTAGGCACAGTGATAGACTTCAATCAGTTTTGGGTATTGGGGAACCTCCTGAAATCCAAGTTCCCATATGGCAGCCATGGGCCAAAATTCAAAGAAGGTCTCTCAAAGGAAAGCAGTCCAGTCTGTTATCTTAATTCTTTTCTGCAAACCAAACCTGGCCATATTGAAAACTGCAATGCTCCCCTGGAACTCCTGAGCTCTCATACCCTCCACTGTCCAATACCACGTATTTTACAATTTATTATTTCTAATGTTTATCACCTGGGCTTTTCCACAAGAATATTAGCTCTGTAAGAGCAGGCATTTTTTACTGTTTTATTTACTTATACATCCCCAGTACCTAAAACAGTGTCTAAATCATAGTGGGCACTCGATGAGTATTTGAAGAATACAAGAATGAATGAATTTTCAGGTAGGATTACAGGAATTATTCAGTAACACCTGAGGAGGGTGGATGCCATGTTCCTGGAGCTGCAAACAATGGGCTCATAGAATCCCTGTGTCTAAAGAAATGTCCTAAGTTACCAAGAAGGAGATGGTGAATTCTACTGTAACTTGGGGAAGAAATAGGTGAAGAATAAGTACAGAATGGCTACTATCTTAATAGTTTCTTTATCAAAACATTCAAGTTTATTTCATGGAGGACTTTATTTCCAGGAATGCCACACTTATGAAAAGCTATGGAGAAAGTAGGGTTTGCTTTATTTTCACATCAAGGGACTCTGTACCTTCCTTCTACAAATGTTACCTGGTTAATCCAGGGCAAACATTTAGAGAAACAGTAATGCAGAATTTCAGAAGCAAATCTTGATTAAAACTACGTAAGTTTCCAAACTTCCGGGGAGTGAAGATTCCATCATATAGGAGGATATTAGGAGAAGACCATTGAGCAGCCTGGTACTCAGGTGTGCCTGACAACACTTCCTTCCACCTGTCTGTCTCATAGAAAATCCTGTCCACTTACTAACCCAATGAATTCCAATTTTTACAGCAAAAAATAATGATGGTGATGATTTATTTCTTCCAAATTTAGTTTACAGTGACTATTGCTATACAGATGGAGTTCAGACTCCATTCAACATTGTTGCGTTTTTTTTTAAACTTTTTTATTGTATAGTATAAAATATGTACAAAGCAAAGGAATAAAAAAGCAATAGTTTTCAAAGCACTCTTCAAACAGAACTTACAGGACAGATCCCAGACTTTGTCCATATCTTCATCTCAGATTTTTCCTTCTAGTTGCTCCAGAATATAGGAAGTCAGAAGGAATAAATATTTTTTATCACCACAATCGACTTTTTTTCCTTTCTTTTTGTTTGTTTTTTTAATAAATTCTTCCTGAAGAGTACAGGCTGAGGAACAATTGACCTACAAAATACTTGTCCATACCAATAACCACAACTGCCACAGACAGCCTTACTGACTGCCACGGCCAAAAGAGCTGGGAGTGGTCAGGCACAGGACAGATGTTCGTGTCTCTGACATTTCCCGTCTGTACCATCTGCCAAGGGATTTCACATTCTCCTCCCACCCAATCCCTACTCTACCCAAAAAAGAGACTTCAAGGAGCCTTTTCCACATCCCCTACTGGAGCCCACCCTCCATGTCGCCAAAGGACTCTTCTCTTGCCCACTGAGAGTCTCTGAGCTCCCTTGTCCCCACCTGGTCTGAACTCTAGGCATAAGCACACACGGAGAGAAAGGGGATTTGTGACAACTAAGGGAGCATGCCAGAGTTCATTTACTTCATGAGTTAGTTACTGCAGATTACCTGGGAATCAAACCAGACTTCATGGCATGGTTTCTCTGACGAAGCCACAAATGTCTCACACATAAAAAGTTGGAATAGAACTTTTGGTCTGTTGGAGAAGTTCTGATACATATAAATAAAAGGGCAGATAAGTTCTCAAAAGGAATATTACACAATTTTTTACAGTCAGGGACAAGTGAATCCTTTCAAGAATCTGAACTGATGGACCCAGAGATTAATGCCAATTAGTGATAGCGGCTGGTGGTGACAAAGCACAGAGGAGACAGCACAAGAGAAGTAGGAAAGAATGAAGAGGGCGCAGCAGACTCTAGAGAAAAACAGAAACCAGAGCTAGAGGATCCTCTGACAGACAGGCGTCGGAAGAGCTGCCTCATCTCCCTGCCGAGTTCCTACTTCACAGCTGCAAAGCCAGGCAGCAGGGCGTTTTCCATGCTTGGATGCTTTGCTCCAAACCTCCCCATAAAGTCCCCCACCTCCTCAACCTCTACCTCACCTTTTTTTTTTGTTAAAACTGTTTTCAGTTTCTTGCAACAAAAGAGCAAGATTAATCTAGTGCCTGTAATTCCTTTGGTAATAAAAACTAGAACTTTTCAAATTCATTGGTGGTTGCCATCATCTGACACAGCGTCTTAACTTTCAGAAGAGATTATGAAGCAGATTTTAAGTACAAAATAAAAAAAGAATACTGGTTGCTAAGGGCTCTTACTTCAATATACATTTCACTTAAAACTACAATTTATCATAGCAGGTGAAATGAAAAACTAAACTTGAAAACTAATGAATTCACATTTTAGCTTAGATTGGGTACTAATTCAAAGACAGCCAATTACTTGTACTAGCTGCACAGATGACTAAATAAAATCTGCTAATAAATGCAGCTAGAGTGTATTCAAGAATTAAGCAGTGCACATTAGAATAAATTTGTATATCTACTCATCATAAGTTTAATTCTTTAAAATAAAGGCCCAACTGGCATATAAGAGATGTAGATGGGAAAGTCAGGGGAGAGAGAGGGCTCCCCAGAAGTGAGCTAGCCCATAATCAATGAGCATAGGAAGACGTTAAGATCAAAAGGTATGCTAAGGGGTTCCAGCCTGCTCGTGATCCTGCCTTTTTTGCTTGCCTGTTTGTGGACACAGGGCTTGCTTAGCCAGCCTGATAAATATACATATCAATGTAAGTATAATACACCACACACACGCATGCACACACATACACGCATGCACACACACACACACAACCTTACTCGTTGTGCTCCTCTGGTTGAATCCTAACTGATATAGTATAGGGCATGGCATAAAGCATTCATTTATGCTTAACCATCTCTCTCTTCTAGTGGTCCAGAAGATACTTGGAGGTAGAGAACAAGTCTTACTCAGCTTTGTGTCCCAGGTATCTGACATATTCAAACCTGTCACAAACTGGGTATTTGATAAACGTTTACTTAATGTCATTAAATGAAGAGGGCAATGGGGCCATCCTGTAGCACTGAAAGGAACATCTGTGAAATCAGGAAACAGAAGTGATGCTACATCCCATAATTCATAATAAAGTCTACAGAAGAGAACCATATTGTCATCATCATATCACCATCATCATCATCATCATCATCATGGCTACAATTTATTAGACCCTTACTAAGTACCATACTGCACTAAAATCTGCTTCATATATATTATCTCATTATTCAATCCCAGAAATTCCTATGAGGAAAAACTTTACAGATAAAGAAACTAAGGCACTGAGAAATTACATAACTGGATCAAAGCCTCACAGATCTGCCTCACCATTCCCTCTCTTCTGCATCTCTCTCTTCGGGACTGTTCTCATCAGCATTCAAATGTGTCCCAATATGTCTTACATTAAACTTTCTAAAAACCTTCCTTTGGCCCCTGACCTTGCTCAACTACCCTCTTCTCTATTCTCTTCACAGTCATCAATAGAGTTGTGTACACAAGGCCTTTACTTCTTTACCTCCTATTTATTCTTCAACTGGTAAGTAATTTCCGCCTTCACCAAAACAAACAAAAAATGCTTTTTTTTAGGGCCACAAGTAAAGTATATTTCACCAAATTTAATAAAGACTTTTCAATTTTCATTCTCAATAGTACTAAACATAACTGCCCACCTTGAAGCATCATCTTTTCTTGATTTTAGCATAGAAATAGAAGCTTCAAATGTTATTTGCAACAGAATTGCTCTAGCTATTTAAACAGAAAGAGGGTTACTAGAGTTCCCTGATTTCCAAGAAGCTTGGAAGGCTTGGAAGGCTGGGATGGTCCACAAGGCCACTGAACATAGCCAGGAGAAAAGTCCAACCACATCAGAAGACTGCACTAACAAAAATATCACTGCACTGCCTCTCTCCACTCAACTCCCATAACAATGGGAACTGAAAGCTACTACTTCTGCCCAGGAAGGGCTGGCAGTATCAGGAACACTTTGCCACTGTGTTTTCCACATCTCTATTCCTGCACACGGGTGCCCCCTCACTGTCTCTTGTATCTCTTGCCCAGGTATTTTGTCAGCGCATCCCCTAAGATTCTCACCAACAAAATCTTAGCTGAAAGGTATTCTGGGAAGCACAGCTTTAAAAAAAAGCTTTCTGAACACTGCAGCACAGGAAAATAATGTGGCAGAGATGGACAAGGGGTTTAATAATGAACCTACTTGAAGTGCAAGGTCTGGCCCTCATTTATAAAATAGGGAGGACAGGTGGGTTGAGAGGAGCCAATGGAAATATCTAGTAAAGTGCCTGCAGGGTGGTAAAAAAGATGATGAACAGCAGTTCTTCCTCTCTGGCAATATCTTACTGAAAATTAGTTTGTGAGACTGATAAAGGACAAAGTGCTATAGCAATCTGACACTCTGTACAAGTGACTGCAAACACACACAGGAAAGGAAGTGCCAGTTAGGGAGGATGAGCTCTGCCCAGAGAAAATATGGATGGGCCACAGGGGCAGCTAGAGGTGGGTAACGCCTCTGGGAACCTTAAGTAGGAAGTACGTCATAACATAGATAGAAATAGCGATGTAATCAGCAAGAGATAATGAAACCATCTCAACCTCTCAAAATTTTTTGCCTGGAGAGAGCCCAAAGTGGCGCCCTCAATGTCTCTGACTACACATCCTGAGCTCGGACCCTATTCAGGAACGTGCAGGAAATAGGAACCACGGTGGGAAAAGGGAGAGAAGCAGAAAGAGAAAGTGTTCCACTCTGGCACATCAGGCCGTGCCCTGCTCTGGGTCCCACGCAGCCAGTCCAACGGCAGTAGCAGTCTTCTGCAAGCCAGTGGGATGCTGCACTCGATCTCCTCACCAAACGCAGAGAATGAGCCAGCAGGCCAGATACCACGGCCAGCAGACGTTTACCTTTCCACCTGCTAACATCTTGCTCTCATCTTCAATTCAAGATATGAGTCAAAACACAACTGCACATTTGCTGCTGTTAAACTGTACCCATGGCTGTATACCACGGCAAACAGCGTAGAGGAAACTATTTTCCACCAACATCACTCATATATCTGGTTTATGGACTACTCAATTTATATTCATTTAAAAACGGTAACTATTATGACTATATAGTATTCTAGGGTGGTGTCATTTACTTTAGTACTTCCAAAGATCAGAATTTAGAGGAGATAGAATTTTGTAAGTAATTTTATGGGCTCCTTACGCTAACATTCTCCTTACAAAACACACTATGAAACCTTGACACTCCAGTGTAAGAAATGAAACTTGGTTGGCAGCCAAACAACGCTTACCATTTACTTGCCAGAGGGCAAATAATTAATATGTGGTTATGAATGTCAAAGGTCACATATTTGTTTTTTTAAAAGTTGAAGTCTTTTGTTCATACGTTAGCTATTTGAAGACTATTCTACAGAAAGAAGGTCAAATATGAATAAGCCACAATTTATTCTCTAGCTTCAAAAGGCATGTAAGTTGTTTATAGCCAGAAACATGTACATTCTTCCAGGAAAATGGCAGACAAATGATAGGCTATATAAACACCTTATGTTTCTCTGTGTGGCACACAATTTTTAAGTATATGTTAATACATTAATTTCCAACCAAAACACCTCTTAATTTTCTTATTTAAAGATCATTTTCATGGAACTCTTATAAAAGAGGTTGTATAAAAGATTTCAAAGAAGATAAAAATTCTAAAGCGTGAATATTTATTTCAACCCACACATACACCAGTCTCCTTTTTTCCCAATGATAATAAGGAACAAAGATATTTTAGTAGATCTTTGAAAAGAGTGTCTGCTTGAAAAGTAGTCATTCATGCAACAAATATTTGTATTAGGTATTACAGGCACAAAGGATAAGTGATAATCCTTATGTCTATGTGTGTGTGTGTGTGTGTGTGTGTGTGTGTGTATGAATCAGAAAAACGGTCCCTACTCCTGGAGCTTGTAGTACAATGGTAAGGAGGGGAATAAATTAAAAAATCATATAAAACATTTAATATTACAATTGCAAGAGAGTACTCTGGCAGCAAAGAATACTGAGAGGTTGTGAGCACTGAAGAGAGGGAAAAATCAGCACTTAGAGTCTGGGAAGGCAATTCTGAAGAAGTGATGATTAAAGAGGAAGAACTAAGTAGGTGAAAGGCAGTTGTGGCAGGGGGGCCATGCAAGTTAAAAAACCTGAAAGAAACCACTGCAGCTGGAGACCAGAGTTAAGAGATGATATGGTGTACTGAGATGAAGAGGCCAGAGCATGCAGGGTCTTACAGGGACGGTAGAGCCTGTCCACTTGATCCTCAGATCACGTAATCCATGGAAAGGTGCAAACTAGGTGATATGATCAGAACTGCCTTTTGCTCTGGCTAAAGGGTGCGCACTGGAGGGAGGCTGAGTGGATGTGGAACGAGTAGTCGGGGCTGAATAACGGTCCCCAAAGACAGCTACATCCGAATCCCTGGAACCCATGAATGTTACCTGATATGGCAAAAAGAACTCTGAAGATGTGATTAAATTAAGGATCTTGAGATGAGGAGATACCGGAATACCTGGGTGGACCCTAAATGTAATCCTGAGAGTCCTGATAAGAGGGAGGCAGAGGGAGATTTCACAGTAGGAGTTTCCACCGGCAGCTAGAAAAGATAAAGGAATAGATTCTTCCTTCAGAGCCTCTAGAAGGAATCAGCACCGCTGGCTCCTGACTTTAGTCCATTGAAACTGATTTGAGACCCATGAGCTCCAGAACTGTAAGAGAATAAATGTGCATTGTTTTAAGCCACTCAATTTGTGGTAATTTATTATAACAGGAAACTAATGCAGGCAAGACCAGTTAGGAGGCTGGTCTCGATGGTGGTAGCAGAGAGGGTAAGAAGACTTACCTGAGAAACACTCAAGAGGCAAAATGAACAGGAATGGGTGCCGGATTCTATATGGCGTGCAGGAAGGTGGAGGCGAGGGAGTCAGTGAGAAGCATTTATGTTCTATATTTCTCTACAACAATAAATTCCAGACACAGGCCTGAGCAATAACATTTTTGGTCCCTCTTTGGGGGTCAAAAATTTGATAAGGGATTTAAAGATCTCAAGGCACACAACAAAAGTTATTTTTCTCATTTTACTTCATTTTGGAGTTTTTACATTTTTAAAATCTGCTTCCAAATTATATATGTTATTAAAATGTTATGGAGAGACAACTAAAAGTCTTAGTTTTTAAAATGTTTCTGAATGTGGAAATCTGGAATATTTCTTGACTTTTTGATGTCAAGGAAGTCTGAGTACTTGAAGAGCTTCCCATGAATGGATCTGAATGGAAAACAGAGAGGACCTATTTGGACCACAGCCTTCTAATTCTACTTGCTTATATATTTCTGCTTCCCTCCATAAAATGTCAGCCTCTCAAACTAGGCCACCAAAAGACTAATACATACAGAATAGCATATATTTTTACTACAATATGGCTCTTCCATCCTACGTACACCCTTCCTGACATTTGCAGTGATTCTGACCCATGGAGCTCCAGGGACTGCCACACAAATTCTATGTCGTCAGCAGGGCCCTGTTTGGTGCCAAGTCTCATGCAGATCATTTCCTGCACTTGCAGTTCAATTTCCTTACCCCTGAAGCTGACCTCATTGATAAGAATAAGTGGGCTACATGTGGGAAGTTCCAGCATTTGATGAAAAGTAGTGATGAAAATTGCCAACCGAGAATTCTATATCTGGCAAAACTGTCTTTCAAAAAGAGGGAGGGATGAAGACATTCCAAGATAAACAAAAGATGAGGGAGTGCATCACCAGCCCTACAAGAAATGTCCAAGAGAGTTCAGCAGGCTGAGAGGAAAGGGCAACAGACAATAGTTTGAAGCCACATTAACAAATAAAGATCTCCAGTGAGGATAAAGACTTGAGAAAATATAAATGCCAGTACTATTGAATTTTTATTTGTAACTCCATTTTTTGACTTCTTACAGGATCTAGAAGGCAAATGCACAAAATGAAATGATAAATCAGTGGTTTGGGACTCACTCATAATGAATAAAGCAGGTAATCTGTGACAAGAACTACATAAGGATGGAAGGATGGAGGGTACAGGAACACAATTTGTGCTTACATTGAAGTTAAGTTAGTATCAAAGTAAACAAGATTGTTATAGATTAAGCCCATGGTAACTACAAGGAAATATTGGAGATATGTAAGCTCACAGACACAGAAATTAGAGTGCAGGTTGACAGGGGTGGGCAGAGGGCAAAGAACTGGGGAGTTAATGCATAATAGGCATAGGGTTTCTGTTCGGGAAGATGGGAAAATTTTAGTAAGGAAAGTGGTGAGGGTGCTGTAATATTGTGAAAGTGATTAATTCCATTGAATGGTACATTTGGGAATAGCTGAGATGGGAAAATTTTATATTGTTTAAGTTCTCACAATTAAAAAAAAGAGCAACTAAAGAGCCAGTGACAATTGCAACACACAGTCTTAGCAAAGGAGGAGAAAAAGCTCAAAGAGACATTTTGGAGATACGTGAAAAAACTGGAAATAGACTAAGTTTTATATCAATGTTAAATCTTTTGAATTTCATAACTGCACTTAAGGTGGTTACATAAGTGAATATTCTTGTTCTTAGGAAATGCATAGGGCAGTATTAAGTGTTCAAGAAGCATGATGTATATAGTCTACAATGAAGTGTTCAGAAAATGGCTTGATAGATGCACAGACAGAAAGAATATGGCAAATGTGGCAAAAAGTTAAAATTGGTAGATCTGGGTATCTGGAGGATAGGAGTATGGTGGAATTCTCTGTATGGGGTATGCATTATTTTTGTAACTATAGGTTTGAATATATTTCAAAATAAAGTTTAAAAATGTAGTGCTGACTTGACATGTTATTTATCTTTCTTACACCAGTTGCCTGGCTTAAATAAAAAAGAGCCACAGTATTCTGCATTCCTCTTTTAAGGATAGCAATACTCCACTTGTTTAAATACCAAACTTCTGTAAACATTTCCAAGAATCTGGAAGATCTTTTAGCAGTGTGGGAAATACCTGTCTTAAAAACAAGAGTTTACTGTTAGTAAAAGGAGTTAAGGAGACATCCTTAGAACCATGAATTTAGACTTGGTTACAAAGTAAGATTTCAAAGAAGAAGAGGCGCACCCAATGTTCCAAAACAGAGGAGGAAGCAAAAAATCTGCAAAATTACAACAGTGTGGAGCCTTTCATTCAAAGATTAATGGCCCTGAATGACATAAACCCTTCCCATATTAAAACAGCTGCGTATCTGATGCTCCTGCATCACCACCTTTGTATTAACGAAGGGAAGAGGAGGGTGTACTTCAGCTTAGGAACATTTTAATACAAGAGGTTAACTGGAAACAAGCCTGTAACCTCTGCTATGCTAAAAACCATTTGGCACCATTAATTTCTAGTAATAATAAATAAAATGAATAACATAATTTTGTTTTCGATACTGCTGAGCATTTTTCCCAATGTTCAAGATTTCTAAGTACTGACCATACAGCTACCTTGTATTGTTGTCAGGGAATACTGCTCATGAATCACACATTGTTAACTCAGACTTTTTGGTTTTGCAGATATCTGCAGCTATACCCAGGTAATGCATGGCCATATTGATACCTTATTCTGATATATTTGATTCATTGACTAGTGACTTGCAAATACACTTCACTGATTTTTATTTATTTATTTATTGTGAAAAATAACACAAATACCAAAAAGCAATAAATTTCAAAGCACACTGCAACAATCACAGAGATTTCAGATTTTGGTATGGACTAAAGTTCTACTATTTTAGGTTTTTCCTTCTAGCTGCTCCACGACACTGGAGACTAAAAGAAATATCAATATAATGACTCATACTCATTTGTTAAATCCTATCTTCTCTGTTATAACCCCACCTTCTCCTGTGATCTTTCTTCTAATCTTTAGGGGTATGTGGGCTAGGCCCATTTTAACTTTTTCACGTTAGAAAAGGGTTTCAATAAAAAGGGATAGGGGATGGAACTAGTTGATGTTCTGGAGAGGCTGGCCCCTTTGCAACTTATCTGGCCTAGAAATCCATCTGGAGGGTGTAGGTTTCTGGAAAGTAATCAAAGCACATGGAACCTATGTAGAATCTCAGATAAAGTCCTTAGGTGTTCTTTAGGGTTGGCAGGAATAGTTTTGGTTCGGGTTGGGCAAATCATGATGACTAGCAATATCTAGGCTGAAGCTTGGATAAGAGTAGCCTCCAGAATAGCCTCTTAACTGTATTTGAACTCTCTCGGCCACTTACTGGTTACACTTCTTCTCCCTGTTTTGGTCAGGAAGGCATTGTTGATCCCTCAATGCCAGGGAGACTTTCACCCTGGATGTCATGCCCCATATGACAGAGCGGGTAATGATTTCACTTGCAGAGTTGGAGTTAGAGAGAGAGAGGCCAACAAAAGACCTCCTCTCTGGAAGTAACTCTTAGGCATAACTGTAGGTAGGCTTAGCTTCTCTGCTATATAAATAAGCTTCACAAAAGCAGGCCTCAAGATCAAGGGCTTGGCCTTTTGACTTGGGAGTCCTTAATGTTTTATACAGTTTCAGGGGATTCCCTGGTGGTAAAGTTTAATAGTTCCATATTTTTTCTCCCATCACTGATGTTTTTTTAAACCACTCTTGAATGTATTCTACATGAATTTTCAGCACCAACTTAGTCATTTCGTAAGCAGATAACTTTAAATTATAATTGACACATTATCTTAGAGGATAAGAATTAAAAAGACATTACAGACTTGTTAACTCAGCTTTTAAAATACAGAGATTTAATAAATATTACACACATACAGGTCTTAATTCTTCTATTTTGAGGATTCTGTTACTTATCAGTTAATTAAAGAATGGATTCAGGACATCTTTGGTGTTTACTGGGGGACTAAAGATATTATCTAAAGTCAAGCAGTATAGCTTCCATGAAAAGTTAAATAATATCTAAGTCAAGCAGTTAATTACAGTATTGTTAGAGCTCTCAAAGTCTTTTTTAGGCTGACTATTGAAGCAGTTAATGTTTTTGGTTAATATGTCTTCTTTAAAGTTGGATTAAACCTCTCCAGAAAGCTTTAACCCCATTTCTACTCATTCTGACTTTATTGGAGGTAAAGAATAATGGGTCACTGTCTTTTTCAAATTTCAGACCTAAAAGGGCCACTAAAGATACCTAGGATGGCAATACCACAAGATACAAGAGCAACACACACAAAAAAATCACATTACTATATACAAACAGTGAACATGTGGATAACGAAATTAAAAATGTAAAACTACATACAATCACTCCAAAGAAAATAAGATGCTTAGGTAAACTTCAAACAAAAACATACGCCGGATCAGTATGCTGAAAAATCACAAAATGTGATGAAAGAAATCAAGAAATAAATAAGTAAACAAAATACATGTTAATGGAATAGAAGATCTAAGAGTTAATATGTCAGTTCTCCTCAAAATTGATCTATAGGTTTAATGCAATTTCTATCAAAATCCCAGCAAGATTTTTTATAGATATAGACAAGTTTATTCTAAAGTTTATATGGAAAAACACTGGACCTAGAACAGATAAGACCATTTTGACAAAGGAGAATAAAGTCACTCTACCTGATATTAAGGCTTACTTTATAATTACTGTACTGAAAACAACGTGGTATTAACAGAGAGACAGACACACAGATGAACAGAAAGAACAGAGAACCCAGAAACAGACCCACATGAATATGTCCAAATGATTTCTGTCAAAAGTGGAAAAGCAATTCAATGGAAGAAAGAAAGCCTTTTAACAAATGGGGCTGGAGCAACTGGACATTCAGAGGCAAAAACATGAACCTCAACCTAAACTTCACACCTTATACAAAAATTAGCTAAAAATACATTGCTGGTAGGAAGGTGAAATTTTACAGCCACTCTGAAAGAGTATGGCACATTCTTACAGAGCTAAGCATGCACATGCACTTAACCATGAGACCCAGCAATTTTACTCTTGGGCTTTTACTCCAGAGAAATGAAAACGATGTTCACACAAAAACATGTATATGGATACTTTCAACACCTTTATTCACTATTCAAAACCTTTGCTTGAAAACAGGAAACAACTCAAATATCCCTGAATGGGTAAATGGTTAAACAAATTGTGGTATATCCATACCATAGAAAACTGCTCAGCAAAAAAAAAAGAATAAACTATTGACTAGTTCCATCCCCCATCTCATATTATTGACAGCCCCTTCCAACATGAAAAAGTCAGAATGGGCATAGCCCAAATACCCCTAAAGAGTGGGAGAAAGATCAAAGATGATGGTGGAGTTATACAGATAAGGTGGGGTTTAACAAATGAGTATGGATCCTGAATCATTATATTGATATGTCTTTTAGTCTCCAGTATCTTAGAGCAGCTAGAAGTAAAAACCTAAAATTGTGGAATTGTAACCCGCACCAAATTCTGAAATCTGTTCTACAACTAACTGTTGCGATGCGCTTTGAGGTTTATGGCTTTTTTGTATATATGTTATTTTTACACACACACATACACACACGCACGCACACACACACACAAAAGTCAATTGTGATAATAAATGCACAGCTATACGGAAAAAAAAAAGGAATAAACTATTGATACTCACAGCTTGGATGGACCCCAAGGGAATTAGGCTGCATAACAAAAAAAAAAACAATTTCAAAAGATTATATACTGTATGATCCCATTTATACAACATTCTCAAAATAACCAAATTATAGAGAAAATATATAAAGGACTAATGGTTGCCAGGAGTTCAGGATGGAGAGATAGGGAAGGGGTAGATATGATTATAAAAGGGCAACGTGAGAGAAACTTAAAACACACACACACACACACACACACAAGTGTATGTAAAACTGGTGAACTCTAAATAAGGTCAGTAGATTATATCAATGTCAATTTCCTGGTTATGATATTACACTAAAGCTCTACAAGATGTTATCATTGGGTGAAGGATATACAAGATCTCTGTGTATTACTTCTTACAATTGTGCGTGAATCTATGATTATCTCAAAACAAAAGTTTTTTTTTAATTTTTTAGGTTAAAAAAATAATGCTAGTCTAATCAGTCTAATCACCCCCATTTTTCAGCTGAATAAAGGCACAAGCCATAAAAGAGCATTAAATTATTAGTTTTAGAGTTATATCAAAAATAAGATTCAGGTTTCAGAATTTCCAAAAACAGTGATTTTTTTTCCATTATGCCATAGTCTTTAACATAAACAAAAAAAAATTACTATTCCATCCCATGCTTTTATTTTAAAAAAATTAAGAAACCTTAAAGCAGCTGAAAACTGAATTGAGGATACCTTCTCTAGTACAGAATGATATTAAAGAAATAATTAAGCACTAAGTTTAAGCTTTGTGTGGTTCTAACTTAAATACAATAAGAATTCAGAGAAAAAAGATATCCAACTCCTATTTGTCACATAATAATACTATAACTTCTGAACAAATCCAAGGCGAATAATTTCATTTATATGGAATAATCCATATAAAGGCCTCCTTAACCAGCTGTCCAGATTTAATCCCAAATATATCCAATGCTCAAGGTACCATATTCTGGTGGAAGGCTGACCACCAAAGGAGAAGTACAACTAATGGGCACCAGGCACTATTGTGCTTCCTTCTCTCCAGTGGCAAGCACAGCAAGGCAAAACATCCCAGGAAAGATCCAGTCCTTCTCTTCACAGAGATAAGCCACAGGCAACACATCAAGCCAATCTGCGGAGACGCTTCTGGTATTTCCCTCTACACTCCAGACTATGTTCATCGCTACAGTAACGTGGGGCTCAAAGGGGACAAAGGCATTGCTATGGCATTTGGTTCCATGTGAAGCCTATAAATGCTGCACCCTAACACTGTAAAAGGGCTGCAGAGCTGGGCTCTGCACACCGGAGCAACTCCATCGCCGCTGTAATCAGTGCACTAATCAAGGGCAACAAACATCTGGACTCTGGCTACACCGGCAGATTTTCAGTTTTGTTTTCTTGGCTCTGAAGATGCTGGATTTGTAAGGTTTGAGGGTTATGATGAAATCTGCATGGGAATTGTTGTTGTTGTTGTTGTTACATGTAAGGATCTTGTTGCACAGCTTACATGGTCACTGAAATATGTTTCTATTAGAATTTATTTTTTTCTCTGGCTCCCAATAAAATATTTGCTTTTTACTGTTTTAGGAGCATAGCATTAGAATTCCATTAAATTTGCTGTTTTGTTATATGTTTTGTGCTAGTTTTTCCTGAAATATTGTATTGTATTCGTATGCAGTGGTAACTTTTTTTTTTCCTTAGGATTGCATTCAAATTTATTTTAGCACTGCTGGTTTGGTATCTTTATGTCTGCTTTACCTACATGTACTGTATATAAATTTATTTCTAAATGTTTTACATCATGGCTTGCTTTTTAATTATAGCCCCACATGCATGGTAGGGAATTAAATTCACCAGAAACTTGTCCCTTTTTTTCTTTTCTCTTAGATCTCTCTAAAACCGAAATGGGGCTGCTTAAGCATTGTGCTTTTCAGAATGAGTACTTTATCTCTTCACAACGTACTATTTCAGTATTGACACAATCACCACTTTAAAATCATTCATAAAACAGATGTGGGATAAAAAAAAAAGTACTTAATTTCCCCCCCAAAACCTTCCTCATAAGGCATAAATGCATCTCACATGAACATGTGAAGCTGGCAAAGACAGCAAGACGGACGCAGTTCTAGTACTTCAGCTGCCGCCCACTGCCCCTGGCACTCTTTCCTTCAGTTCCCAGGTCTTCGGCTCCCAGAGACCTGTTTTAGTTTGGTTTGGTTTGTTTGCTACTAGAAGGCCATTCACCGCATTCTTCACTTTACTATCTCTTTTTCGGACTTTAGACTTAATTCAAACATGTACTCCAAAGCCTTCCTGGACTCCCCTAAGTAATGTTTCCTTTCTTCACAGTGTGCTCCCAGAACACTCTGGAATTTGTTATGTACAGAACCCAAAAGGCTGTACTGTAAATATCTGCCTAAATGTCTGTTTCCCCTGCTTGCCAGGTAATGCTGCAGGTGGGGACATAAGAAAATAGCTGACATGAAGCTGGTTATGAGTTGAGCAGGCTTACTTTTTTCATGCAATAAGCTAATCAGACCCAGCCATCAGCCTGCTGAATTGGGCTATTAATTTGTTTTTGGCAAACAGGGGCAAGTCTATTCTTATCATCTGGAGAAAAGGCACCGGCCTTTTATTGCAGCCAACCCAGGAAGGGGTCTCTTTGAAACCCCCTTTAGAGAATAAAGACTGTGAGAAGAAATCATGTTCCTTCACAATGCTGTGTTAGTCACATGAGGAGTACAACTTGATTTCCTGGTAGGTGAATCTAGGTGGTGATCCCACTTAGGGAAAAATAGGTAAGAAAGGAATCCTGTGCCCTCAACCAGTGAGGACCCATTGAAAAACACATGCAATGTTAGATGTCCAACATATTTTGGACACTAAGGTTAGAATTCCATCTCTTGGACCTTTAAGACCTGCAGATAGAAAGGAAGGGCCGAAAGTGCAATATGGGGCCTTCCTGACAAGAAGTCTTAGACAATTCTTGAGAATGAATGAAATTCTTTGGGGATGTGCTCCCATGTTATTGTGCTGATGGTGAAAATAAAGATACCGTAATACCATCAACATTAGCGTAGATATGCCACATAAATCCATTTTTTTAAAAGAATTTTCTATCCTTTTGACTGATAAAACTGTAATAATTTTAGGGCAAATTTTTCTAAAATGTATTACATACTTTCCTGCTTCCCTACTGAGCACAAAGCACATAGTCTTAGTGGTAAGGAGCCATCACTGTGGAGAGATTAAACTGTGACACAGAGCAATACACCCTCCTGAGTGTGTATCACTGACATCACATTAAATGGACCCAGAGTGCTACAATTTCTTGTTTCATATGTCTGCTTTATAGTGTTTAAAATATATTTTCCTTTTTCTCCATCAACAGCAGTTTCGTGCTTGTTGCTGTTAGGACATTATTAGTAAACAATTTACCCTCTTCCTGCTTAGTCCCAACTTTTAACTTGTTGTGGGCCAGGAAACCACATAACCACATGTGTTCGGGCTTCGTTTTAAGTAAGACTGAACAGGGGAGTGGACTGAGAACTCACAAAAAGTAAGAAATAATCATTTCTATCTTTGAGGTCCCCAAAGCATCTAGCAAAGTGTTCTACCTCTGTAAGCTCTAAATAAATGTTTTCTGATTTGAATTAGCAAGTATATGAGATGTATTTTTTATATCAATTTTGGCTACTCAAGCATTTTTAGCTTATTTTGTATTTTAAGGTAGGTCACAAAGCCTAGCATTTGCCATATAAGTGGCCTTCCCATCAGCACCGTCACTCTTGCGATGTGGGATATTCCCAACAAGGAGAATGAATGGTGGTTATCTGTGAAAGATGGGTGGAATTCTAGATGATGATCAGAACTCCTTCTCTTTCTTCTTTTTGTTAATTATAGTTCCTTTCTTTTTTTTAGTGTTTCTTCTTTTTTTCCTATCAGGATTTAAAAATGTTCTACAAGTACTGCTTCTATAATAAGAAAAAAGTTACGTAAAACTCAAGATTATTTTAGCAGTTCTGTGTAAAACAGACTTAAATGACAGAGAATGGAGGCAAAAGGTAAGTAATAAGGATACTATTATCCTTATCGAGAGAGAGTAATTACTGGGGAAGAAGAAACATTCTGGAAAGAAAAGGACTTCACAGTTGATGAAATACAAGGGAAAAGGATGATAGGAGAAAACATAAGAGTGTTTGTAAAGTACAAATTCTTGCCTCACTCTTTCATTTTCTATTCATTTAAACATTTATAGGCACTCACTACTGTACAGGTACTATTCAGTGCTGTCACCACTAATAATAATGGGGAAAACAAGAATCAAGAATTGGGAGAGAGAGGAAAAACAATGATGATGGCTTGGCTGTCCCTGGGAAATAAGATGAGTGTCAGTAGTTGGATATGGGTAAGTGGAAGACTAAGGCAAGAATGAGTCATAATGGAAGATGTCAATTTGAAAATCTTCTATAAATATACGACAGATGAGATAAAGACAGGGGAGAAAATTTGAAAGAAAGTATTTAAAGTCTCAAGATTATGGCCCTCGGGACGAGAATAGTTAACATGGTAAGGATAGGGGCAGAGAAAAAGTTGAAGCAACTATGAAAATTAGGAATGAGCTATTCTGAGAAAGGAGGAGAAAAGGAGACCTAAATGCTAGTACCAACTCCGCTACTAATTTATTAAGTGATCCTGAGCCAGTCACTTAATCTCTACAGCCACAATTTCCTCAGGATTCCAGTTTTGGAGCAACATTGACTGCCAAGCGTGTTATAAGAAGTAGATAATATATTGTATGTGAATTGACTCTAAACCGTACAAGGCACAGTAAAACTTCAAGATGTCACAAATCCAAGGGTAAAAAGAACAAAATCATTTATTTTCATCACATATTTTCTTTAAAAAAAGGTAATGTCTTCTCTTCTGAGCGATATGCTCCAAGTCCTATCTATTTTTTTAAGAGCCTTCCTGTCAACCATACCAACTTTTTAAAAAGGATATACCAAAAATACTTAGCAAAACAAGAATATGGAGGGACTCCTCTGCAAGGGGAGATAATTTGAGAAACCTGCCCAACTTTGACATTGGCATCATATTCTGAAAAAGTATTTTTCAAATAAGGCTTCTAAGATACAATACTAAAAAAGGCATTTCCATAAATAGCTACAATTCCATTTCTCTTCAGAACAGACTAAAATTGGAGTATCAACTACTACCTGAAACTAGCCACTAAGTTTAAGATTCCACTCCCTTTTGCTTAGAATAACAGATACAACAATAACCAAAAAAAAAAAAAAAAGGAAGCTCAAGAGTCAGCAAATGAGTTAAGACTGGCTTTGCAACTTTGTTATGTGGCCTTGGGCAAATTATTAACCACTGCCTGTCATGGGCAAATTATTAACCACAACATTTATAAAATGAAAACTAAAAATGAATCCTGTACTTTGATTATCCTTGCAGTTGTCATATCATATTTGACTATTTCGCCCACTAGATTGAATGTTCCATGAGAACCATGTATTTCTCGTTCAATAGTACATTCTCTGTACCCAATAAAGTGGCTAGTACAGAATAGGAACTTAATTAATGCAATGCTTTGATATCCCCCAGATAAAAGTGACAGCAAAGGAAATTTAAGTATTAATCTACTTTCTTAATGGTGTCTTTTGATAAAGTCTAATTTATCAATTTTCCTGGGTCATGTCTAAAATTCTTTGAATATTCCAAGGCTGCAAAGACATTCTTCTGTGTTTTCTTCTAAAAGTTTAAAGTTTTAACTTTTACATTTAAATCTATGATTCATTTTGAACTGAATTTTTTAGATGGTATAGTTGAGGTTCTTTTCTCCCCCCACATGGATGGTCTTTTCAGGACCATTTGCTGAAAGATTTCCTCAGTGTATTTCTTTAGTACCTTTGTCGAACTTGTCGAACTACATCTATATAGGTCTGGCTTGGGGTTCTCTTTTCCATTGTGTGAATCTATCTACCACAGTAGCAGGCTATCTTAATGACTCTAGCTGTATAGTAAGTCCTTCAAAGTAAGCAAGTGCTATAGCAAGTAGAGTATGTCCTCCAATTTAGCGCTTACTTTTCAAAACTGTTTTGCCTATATAGGTATTTTTGCAGTTCCACATATATTTTAGATTAGCGTGACAATTTCTCCAAAAATCGTACTGATATTTTGATTGGGATTGTGTTTAATCTATAAATCAATCTGAAGATAACGTCTTTAAAATATTGAGATTTCTAATTGGTGTACATGGTTATTTTACCAGTTCATCTATTTAGGTCTTTAATTTTTCTCATTCTTTTTCTGTAGGTTTTACATATTATTCTTTGTACATCTTTCATCCATTTTACCCCCAAGTGTTTAATTTTTTATACTATTGTAAATGGTATTTTTATTGCATTTTCCAAATGCAATAATGCAAATGACTTGTGTAAACTGAGCTTGTATAGTGTGACATTAAGTTCATCTATTAGTTTTCGTAGTTTTGTTGATTCCTTACAATTTTCTTTGTATATAATAATGTCATCTGAATAGACATAGTTTTACTCCTTCTTTTCCAAATATTTATGTCTTTATTTTTCTTGCCTTATGACATTAGATAAAACTTCCAACACATATTTTTGGGTTTTTGTTTTTAAAAGGGTTAGATCGGACATCCTTCTCTTATTCCTGATATTAGTGGGGGAAATGGTCTTTCACCATGAACTATGATGCTAGTTGTAGGCTTTTTTATGTACCTTCATCAGTTTGAGGAACTTCCCTCTTATTTCTAATCTTCTGAAAGTTGCAGTTTTGTTTTGTTTTTTAATATTTTTATTATGAACAATGTACCGATACACCAACATTCTTGACACACACTCATTCTTAGCATACAAACATTCTTAACATGGTTACAATCAATGGCTTGCAATATCATCACCATGATTATTTTCTGAACATTTGTATCTGAGAGTTGGGGGTCTTAAGATCATGAATGGGTGTTGAATCGTGTCACATATTTTTTGCTACATCCATTGAGATGATTATATGGCTTTTCCCTTTCAATCCACTAACACAGTGATGTACACCAATTGAATTTTGAGTATTTAACTAATCTTGCATTCTTTGAAGAAAACAATCCTTGGCCATCAAATATTATCCCTTTTTATATGGCTAAATTTGATTTGCTAATATATTGTTTAGTATTTTTTTGTCTATGTACAGGAAAATCTATAATGTTCTTCATTTGTAGTGCCACTGTATAGTTTTAATATCAGGGTTACAATTGCTTTCATGAAATTTGTTGGGAATATCCCATCTGCCTCTTTTTTAGTGAAGGTTATTGTAAGATTCACATTATTTCTTCCTTAAGTATTTGATAGATTTCACTGATGAAGTCATTCAGATGTGGAGTTTCTACATGCAAAGGTTTTTATTTTAAATACAATTTCTTTAACAGATAATGGATTATTCAGATATCCTGTTATCTTGTGATCAGCTTCTGTTGATGTATATATTTTAAGAAATTTTCCCATTTCATCCAAGTTGTTAAATTTACTGGCATAAAGTAGTTCAAAATATATCCTTATTATCCTTTTAAAATCTGTAGGATATGCGGTACGCCCCCTCCTTCCTTACTGATGTTGACCATTTGTGCTTTCTATCCCTTTGTAAGTCAAGTCTAGGTAGGGATTTATCGACTTTATTGATCTTTTAAAAAATAAGCTTTAGGTTTAATAGATTTTCCTTTCTCTTTATCTGCTTTCTATTTTATTGATTTCCCATTGTATCTTTATTTCATTACTCTTCTTTTTCTAGCTGCTTTTGATGAAAGACTAGATCATTGATATAAAGCTACACATTTCCCTCTAAGCTTCTACAAACTTTGATATAATGCACTTTCATTTTCAATCAGTTAAATCTGTTTTCTAATTTCCCTTGTGATTTCTTTTTTATCTTCCTATTTAGAAGAATGTTGAATGGTATTAAAATATTTTAACTTCAAATATTTTCATTTATATGTATTTTAATTTCAAACAAACTAACTTCTCGTTATTTATTTCTAATTTAATTCCATTGTGGTAGAAGAATATACTCCATATGATTTCAATCCTTTGAAATTTAGTGAGACTTGTTTTCCCTCTAGCACATAGTCTATCTTGGTAAATTTTCATTTTATACTTGAAAAGAATATTTATTCTGCAATTGTTCAGTGTAGTATTCCACACATGTCAGTTAGGTTAGGTTGAGTGTTGTTCTGTTGTTCAAATGTTCTACGTTCTTGCTTTTTTTTTTTTTGGTCTGCCAATTCTAACAGATAATTCAGAGTAATGCAAAGTATCTACGTATAGTTGTGGATTTGCCTATTTCTCCCTTTGATTCTATAAGTTTTTGCTTCATACATTTTGAAGCTTTATTATAAGGTATATAAATACTTAGGATTTGTATGTCATCTTAATAAATTGATCGTTTTATTTTATTACTATGAAATATCCCTCTTTATATTTCAGATTATAAGTTTTAGGTCTTAGGACAAAAATGTGACCCGGATAGGGAAGTTGTTTCTAAGAGCGACATTCAATGTATTTTGTGTGTGTGCCAAGGTGAAGAGGTAACTCATGAGACAAGACTGATAAACTCAAAGAGTCACTGTTTTGTGTAGAAGGGAATTTCTCAGGGGTAGGTCAGGGATTTTTCCTCTGTCTTGTCTCCTCCACAATCTACTATTGGTACAGAGCTTAGAGAACTACCCTAAGCAATGGGCTATGATAGTGGGAAAAGGGGTGGTGGAAGAACAGCTGCAGACCTGCTGCCCCTAGAGCTCCCTCCCATGCCACTCGAGCCTGCTATGATTTTATATTTGCTCCCCTGGATATCTTCAACTTGGGTCATGCTTCCCCCAGAATGCCAATAGTACAAGCTACCGATGTTTGTTGTGTATTCTTAATTTTTCATTGTTTTCTTTATATAAATGTTTTGATTTTGTATTTTTTAATATTTTAATCTGAGAGGCCCTCACTCTGCACTGTGTTCTCAAATGGAATAGCAATTTCAGGGATAATTCAGCAGCAGTTCCAGGTCTGCAGAGCAGGAATTTTACCCCCAAACAACTTTGACTTTCCCTCTTTCTACTGGATGATCGAAAATGACCCTGAATAGGGAGGTGGTGCAGAGAGGTTAGAAGAGAACAGAGTGGAAACAAGGAGCATGAGGCTTGTACATATAGAGAGTTAAGGATTCCTAATCCAAACCTCTAATCCTGAAATACTGGCTCCCTTTCCACACGAGATTCTCTTTCATTGGTTCAGGCTATGTTCTTAATGCATGAAGGGGTGTGTGTGTGTGTGTGTGTGTGTGTGTGTGTGTGTGTGTGTGTGTGTTACATATGCCTGCTTATGTAAAAATCTCAAGACAGAATTGGGTAAGCAAGATTTTAAGAATGAAACTTCCTGTACTTCCTGGGGACATATGCTTGGAGCAAACACTAGAATCTTTAATCTTTCAAAATTCGAGTCTCCATGCTTGGCTTCCAGATGGACCTCTAGACAAGAGCTTCTTTGTGGGGCTAGGGCCAGTATCTCCTGCTGCATGGTGATAATAGTGTCGTGGTAGCTAATGGAGATTTCCTTTACAATGTTTGAGATTGGTGCAAACATACCTCATTGACAACTGCCTCTGTGTTCAAAGAGGGCAAACAAGATAGATGCATTAGGTAACGGGTGCCCGATCCTGCGTACAGTCTTCCTCAAATCATGCCCCTCTCCAGGTTTTGGATTTATCTGGGCTTTGTGATGCTGCTGATTTGTGATGGCTATGCATTCTAATTCTGCAAAAATAAAGTGGTGGTGTTCCTCCATGTTGTTCAGGGTATTTACTGTTTACAAATATCTTTTTGCACTGACAGAAAAATGGCCAATGCATCTCTTTCCAAAGATTCTGCATCAGGCAAGAGGATTTGAAATATAAGCTTGAGCACCCATCTTCTCAAAGTGGGAGCTCTTTCATGCATTCCTTCCTTTGTTCCTATTTTGGACAAGATCTCTTCTGAAAACTAACCTTTGTCCTACCCTTAACCCTAACAACAACAAGATACACACACATATATTTAACTCTTTGGGTGATTTTAAATACTAAAAGACTTGAGTAAAAATCTAAGTAAACTAGGAACTCTCTAGCCTTCAGTTCTAATCTATACCCCTCTGAATGAAGTTGATTCCTTATTGTATTCATGCCAAACACTTGGATTGCTAGATTTCTATGGACCAAATCTGTTTACTATTCTCTAATCCTAGGACAAAGAAAAGGGATAGGGAAGGATTAGGAGGGACTGCACATAGAGACTTGAAATGAGAGACTGAGAAAAGGAAAGAAGAATGACTGTCCAATACACTCAGGAACTCTTTGCTTGATGCAAGAATCTATTTCAAAGTGACCACATGATTATTTAATAGGATGTAGTCCACGTTTACGGCTAGAAACTAAAGCTTTGTCTTGAATTTACAAAAAGGAAGTGAGGAAGGAAGGAAAAGCAAGAACCTGTGTCCTATCTGATTTATTTCTCCTCATTACCAAACTGCAAGGGATTGAAACTTCTTGGGATGTGGTGACCCCACTGCTGTAGATATATTTATTGGAGGTTTAATTTTGTTGAACAGATTTTCCCTTTCCCTTGTTTCTCCTAGTGTTTTCTATCATAGTAATTCTCTCCCTTTTCCCTTCTTTGTCCCTGAAAAAAAAATACAATGAATAAATAAAAACTTATTGGTACTGAAAAATAAAGTAAAACATTGGTAGAGCTGAATAAAGAGCATAAAGCTCAATAAAAAAGAGCAATGACTGCTAATTGGTACAGGGTTTCTTTTTGGAGTGATGAAAATGTTCTAAAATTAGATAGTGGTAATGGCTGCACAACTCTGTCAATGTACTAAAAACAATGAATTGTACACTTTAAAAATGAAGACGGGGAGTGCAAGGGTAGTTCAGTGGAGAATTCTCACCTGCTATGCGGGAGACCTGGGATCGATTTCCAGCCATGCACTTTCCCCAAGACAAACAAACAAGAAAAACAAACAAAAATTCAACAAATGGTGCTGCAATAACGGGATACATATATGGAAAAATAATGAAATATGACCTCGCCATATAGCATACAAAAAAATGGAGATGTATATGGCACTGGAATTATGTCACTATAAAGCTGTTAGAGTAAGAGCGACAGAGAGAGAAAGAGGAAGAAATGATGAATGAATGAATGAGTTAATGAATGAATGAATGAATATGGAGTAATAGACTTGAAATATTCCAGATCTCAGCCTTAGGCCATGTTCCCTTCTCTACCTATACTATCTTCCCAGATAATCCCACCTATGCCATCACTTTAAATATTGTCTAGGTGCCAATGACTTCAGAATTTTGGTCTTCAGCTCTGTCTCCATTGAGCTCAAGCCTGTTCAACATCTCCATTTGGAGCTCTAACAGTCATCTCAAACTTAACACAGCTAAGACAAGACTCTGGATTCTCCTTCCCAACCCGAATCTTTTCTTCCTCTGTACATTCCCATCTCAGTAACACACCACCATCCACAAGGCTCACTGCCTCTCTCTGATTAGAATATGAGGGGGACTCTATTTGAGTCTTGTTCTCTCCTGCACCCTTGGATGAAGAAGAAGAGGAGGTCAGGAAATAGTTTTTGAATGAACTATCCATGGGTCTGTGGTCAAATCAGAATACATTTTTCAAAAAACAATAAAAACTTCAGCTCGTCACTGACCTTAACCAAGATCTTTACAGTACCTCAATTTTAACACATAAAAAAAATTTTAAATATAAAAATGATCTTCCCAAATAACCTCTGTGCTAGGGTACAAGAAAAACCTGAATGACAAAAATCAATATGGGGGGTTGAGAGAAAGACTTATCCGAATAGAGATCTCTTTAGAAGAAGAATAAAGAACTAAAAGAATTGTTGTCACCCAACAGATGGCTAAAAGCAATTTTCAGAACCTCTTATATAGCCATCAAACACTCGTGTAACAAAAAACGCAAATAGCAGTCCCTGTTCTCTTTTCAGAAACCTAACCTAGGTCATTTCAAACTGCAAGCGTACCTCCCTTACTGCCAGCCACCTGTATCCAACCTAAGATGCAAAAATGCTCAGCACTTAAATATGTATAGTCATCTATTTTTCCCCTTTTATGAGATAATTTTTACTGCAAGTAATATCTGCAAGAGTATCTCCTTTCAAAGAGATACTCACCACGTATTCATTTTATAAGTTCTAAGATCTTTATTCGAGTATTTCCACCATTTTTCTAATATTTTGTTAGACTAGTTTGAGTTGTATACAAACCTGCTAGTTGAAAACATTTTCAAAAATTTCAGTTTAAAAATAAATTGTTCTTGAGCCATAGTGGGTTGGCGGGCAGAGTTCTCACCTGCCATGCCAGAGACCCAGGTTTGATTCCTGGTGCCTGCTCATGCAAAAAAAAATTTTTTTAATAAAAAATAATAATAATAATAATAAAACTTGTTCTTGGGTGGGCAATGGTGGCTCAGTGGCAGAGTTCTCGTCTGCCATGCTGGAGACCTGGGTTCATTTCCCAGTGCCTGCCCATGAAAAAAAATTGTTCTTTAAATTATAAATTTGAGCCCAAATCCAAATCAATACCTATTAGCAAGGTGTGGTCTTCAGCAGGTGCCCGTAGCTTACTTATAAAGCACGTACAAGCTACATGGAAGTGCTTATGGTAATATATTGTATTTCACATTGTTTTAATTTATAATGTACTCCAAAATAAAGTCTCCTTTTTCCTTAAGTTTCCATTATTGCTTAGGTACCAATTTCAATTATTTTTTTAATCTGTTGGTCCCAACTTTTTTCTGAGGTGTTTCATAAATGTCTATATCATTTGGTGTAAAATTACCCTATATAGATCTCTTTCAACAGAAAC
Organism: Myrmecophaga tridactyla; assembly: GCA_004026745.1. Lineage (NCBI taxonomy): Eukaryota > Metazoa > Chordata > Mammalia > Pilosa > Myrmecophagidae > Myrmecophaga > Myrmecophaga tridactyla. The sequence goes on from PVIY010005824.1 coordinate 86,334, forward strand.
TGCCCCATTCTTCTCTGAGGCTTGTCTTCCACATCCATAAAATGGGAATAGTAATACCCACCTCCCATGGTTATCATGGGAATAGTAGTACCCACCTCCCAAGGTTATCACGGGAATAGTAATACCCACCTCCCAAGGTTATCATGGGAATAGTAATACCCACCTCCCAAGGTTATCACGGGAATAGTAGTACCCACCTCCCAAGGTTATCATGAGAGTCAAATGAGGTTCGCATTAAGGACCCTCTATATAACTATAATGTGTTAAGTGCTGGGTAACATCAAAGTAAAGGTTGGCCCATGCCCCGAAAGAGCCCCGGTATGAGGTATTCAGTGCTCATGGTGCCAAATCACTTTATCTGTGACAGTCACACCATTGTTGATATGAAGTGTTAAGCCCAGTATCCTAGTAAAATGTATATGGTCTTTTCATGTAGGTGGTTCTGATGTTTTTAATCTTTTTTCTTTTGGAATGTGTATTATTCTGTTATTATTGTTATTGAATAACAGATTATTCAATACAGTTTCCTGCACATAAACACGTTCTGATTTTCTGCTCCCCTGGCACTTTTTTATTCCGTCAGAAGACCACTTCTCACGTCTGCCTATCCTCCCCCATTGGACCATCATGGAGCCGGATTTAACAGAAAGGCAGTGTTTTCAGCCTGTTTTTAAATATCACACACAAGGATGATATTCACAAATACACAAGTGAAAAATTACTGCCTAAAACATTCTTTTTTTTAGAAACTAGATATTGAAGAAATGAGCTTTAGGAGGAAAAATATTTCCAAGCCTGGAAAACCCACTAATGACTCTCCTCTGTGTTTGGGAAATTTGCTTAACAGCTTATTTCTTAAATAATGCAGTTTTGGTTATATCAAGTTACATGCCACTTATCTATGGTGTCCCTATTTAGAAAAGTAATTATAAACCTGTATTTCCCAAAGTATAGACACTCTAGAAAAATCGTCTCTATAGTCAAGTAAACATGTAAAATGACACAATCTATTTCGACCCCTTAGATATCCAAAACGGTCCACAGTTATATTAGTATTCCAACTTTCTCTATGCTTGAAATATTTTATAACTAGAAAATATGCATTAATAATTTTAATTTTTTATATTCTAGAACTTCCTGAAGGTGTTAAGTACAGAATCCTTTTCTCCCCCTTCTGGACCTCTCCCTAATAGTAGAAGGCAGGTAAGTACAAAAGTATAGAGGTACACTTTGGACTACCTATCCCACCTACCCAAAGAACAAAAAGAATGTCTCCTTTACTAATCAAAAGGACAACAGGGTGGGGACAGAGTGAGAGAGGCAAACCCACACCTCAGAGATTCCAGGTCACATACACACTAGAGTTGCTTGGAAAGGTATCATCACTGGATATCCCCAGCAGCTTTTGGCAACATGTACTCAGTATGTGTGTGATAAGTCTTTCCCCCTCCTTTTGGATAGCTGCCTGGTATGCCCCAACACAAGAGCTATAGCTCTTGACAGCCTGATGAACATAACAGATAAAACGTCTCTGCCTTCTTTGCACAAGGAGATAAATGATTCACGGCTTCCTAAGCATAACGGGAAGATTAAAGCACACCACACATTAGGCTGGGACCCACTGAGTCCACTTCAGGAAGCAGCTCTCTGAATCAGCTCAGTACCATGGAACAGGGAGGTGGTTGTAACAGTCAAAATAACTATGCAATTTTGGATCCTCAAAGTTTTTTTAAAAGATTCCTTTCTGAAAACTACAAAGGAAACAAACTGCCCCCCACGTCTAAATTTAGGAGGTCTCTGGTCATGTTTAATATCAAAGCCACTGATAGAATAATATTATCCAAGTTTTCTATAGGAAAAACTGGAGCATAAAGATATTAAATGACTTGACTAAAGTTATGCATCTAGCAAGTGGGGAAGCTAGAATGTGAACCCAGAACCTGTGTTACATCACTTCTTGGCCTACAAAGAGATAACAGTGGGTGGGGGTAGCTGGAAGGATCCCTTGCTTTGATTCAATCCTGTTCTCTCCTAAGTTACTAATGAGCCCTCAACAAAAGTCACATTAACGGACTAAAATTACAGGTCTGCAGGTTTAATCAAATGGTATTTCATAGAACATATCTTTTAAAATTTTGGATTTAATTTAAAGTGTTGGAGGACTTCTGACATTCATTTATTTTGATTACCATCCCCAATTAGTCCAATCAGGGAGATTTTACTTTCATTTAACCTTCCACTATGTCAAGAACATAAGAAAAGCAAATAGGTCACCGGTAACTGTCAAGTATGCATTGACAAACACACTCTCAGTCTATCCTCTAGGGACTATGTACAGGCCCTCTGATAACTTTGCATCTTAAGGTCCTGTGGTGATCTGCAAGATGAACAAGCCCCGCCCCCCGCCTTGTAAAATACTGCAAGGTTCTTATTCTAAAATTAGACTCTCTTTCAAAACTTTTCAGTCAACCTGTTTCCCATACAAATAAACTGTAACACTGGGTTTTCCAAAGCAATATCTTCAATGAAGTATAAGAATTTAATCACTCTAATTCCACTACACATATCTCAGATTTATGTTCTGTTCCACTTCAACCAGTAAATAAGAACAAACTAATGTTATTTTCCAAATTCAGTGATCTAAATGCATCCTTAGTCTACCTATCAAAATCACCTCCTGGTCAGACCATAATAACTTCACACATTGTTTGGTTACCATTGTTTTAGGATATATATACAAAAATTACATCCCAAATTGTGGAAGTCAAGTAAGGTTCACGGCAGATCTAATCTTGATACAGCTAAAGAGGAAAATGGGTTTCAAAATCCTTGGGAAACAACACAACAGGATTTTGTTAGACTGTGGGCTCCCTGAAAGTGGAAATAGGCCTTACTTAATGTTGTTTCCCATGTGTGGATGCTGAACCTGGCCAACAGCAGTCCCAAGAGATATCCACTCACTGAGAGAAAGTACAGAAACATGGGCAGCAAACCCAAAGAAAATCAGTCTTGTTTTTATGCATACATTTGGCTGGGACAGGTTACTTATGACAGTCTCCAAATAGTCTAAAATATTTCAGAATGTCTAACAGAAACCATGCATTTATATTGAGATTATACAGGGCACCTAAAAGGTCAAGTTTCCTTGACTTTAGCAGAGATTAAATCAAGTCATTGTGACAAGGCTGGTTATCTCACAAGGCAGATTACTTCTGAGATTCTCTCTGAAGTGGGAAGGCACATTAATCTGACTGGGACAGATTTACCAATGCATACAGTCCCCAAATTTTAAGAGGGCAAGCATGCACATGGCTGAGGCACTCTCAAATTCTTGTTCACCAACAGGCAGGGGGATAAGCAGATTCAGTGTAGGTTCTGACTTCTTGCTCTTCCTCTTCTTTTCTCTAATGCTTGTGTTATAGGATGTCCCAAGGTAACTAACAGTGAGATTTTGGTGAGGGAGGAAAAGCCCCAGTTAAGGGCTAATTACAAATGATGTCTTCTAGGCTAGTTTCCCACCAGCACCACACCACCAGGGATTGTGGGCACTCAGTTCACAATGAAATGAACTTACTTCCCATTAGTTTCCATCTTTTGAGTACACATGCCCTTTGGAGACTTCACTAGGAGGGTGACTGTCCCCTGCAGGATCCAGTCCCAGGTAAGGCTGCCTCTACTTGAAGTACTTTATAAAGGATGGGCACTCCAAAAATAGAAGCTGATAAGCAGTGGGTGGTAGATCACTTCAGAAAATTGTGATTTTCTTTCTACAAGTTTAAGATGGCGAGATGTAGATCATGCCTGGGCCCAAGAAACCAAACCAGAAAGGGCAATTACTTTGGGCTGGTAGAGCAGGGTGTTAAGCGGGGACCCTACCTAACTTGCCAAGCAGCCCTGGCTGGATGTAGCATTTCCCAGTTTACAGTGTCAGCGTCCCCACGGGGTACTGAATTACTAGATAATCTCCATTTCCCTTCGAACTCCTGCAGTGCACGATTCAATGAATGACAACTTTGTCTAGCATCTTAAGCATATGCCTTTCACATGAGCCAAAAACACAGACCATTTGCAAGACACATACTTGTTAGCAAATTCAATCAGGAATTCAGAGTTTGCTACACAGTCCGTGCCAAAGGCTTCTTAAAGTCATCTGATATTCAAGAGATAGTCTAATAGATGTGTTAACCAACCCTGGAGAATTGGCACACAGGAAGCAGATTCTATTTCGATTAATATTTATTGAGCACTGGAAATGAGAACTTTGACATTTATCATCTCACTTAAAAGTCTTTCTTCCCCAGTTTTTCTATAGATGAAATCTTGATAGAATCACTAATAGTGTCTGGTGTCCAGGTTTTTCTTAAACTTCTTATACCAGTAAACTATCCATCCATCTAGATTCTCATCCCTAAATTGTTACACAGCATCTCAAATGACAGTCCTAGGTCTTATTATCTCAGTCCCCTACTGTTCATGCCTTCACTAAATAGCAACTCATTATTGAATCCTTCCTCCATTTGGCAGTATCCTCGCTTTTTGTTTTTCTTTCTTTTTTTATTAAACTCTAGTTGAAGATATTTACTGTGCTACTTAACGTTCCTTATACCAAAGCCCCAGGTTGGGGGTGGGGGTGGGGGTCTTACCACTGCAGATAAATTTGTATGCTTCCTTTGATCAGATATTGAAACCGATATGATAAAAGTTTCTCATATTTGTCTTATTTAAAGCCTAAAGCAGCATCCACTATAGTAACCAAGCAACACATCGCAGACGGCCAGTAGCATCTATTCTTCTATTTGCTTAGCCATCCCAAATGCTTTTGCAAGTAGATGGGAGTATAAATCGCACATAAATACAGAGAAATTTCAGTTGAGTGACTGAAAACATGGGTTATGGCATCCACAATCTGGGTGTTAAACCACCCTCCCCACTTGGGGCAATAAGGTCTCAGGGTCAGTGCCCTCAGCTGGAGTACACTGATTCCCAAGTCATAATTTCTCATGAGATCAGCCTCTGTATAAAGTATTTAGCACAGTTTCTGACACATAATAAGCATTGAACAAATATTCATTAATATTAATATTAGTTCGGAATCCCAAACCTTGTGCTCCTCTCTTTCTTTCTATTGCTCACCCACATGGCCAAACTCCACCCCTGCTAAATCCAGCTCTCCACTTTCTCTACAAGAGGCAGTATGGCATAATGCTTAAGTAGTGCTATCTCCAGAGTTATACTGCCTAGGGTTCTAACCCCTGTTCTGCCCTAAAAGTTCTTTCTTTAAGCAATTTT
>PVIY010005825.1:0-57019 GCA_004026745.1 Myrmecophaga tridactyla
CCATGTATCAGGAAAATCTTTTCATCTCTTTTCTAAAATGTATCTGTAAGACAAAAGGAATTGTGCCCTTATTTTATTTTTCATACATTATAATTCAGCTCATATTTGATGTCCAACATCAAATGTACTTTATTAAACTGTTATTTCAGCACCAGACTGCACCCAACACACTATGTGCTTAAAGGTAGTTTTGTGACTGCATTGGATTGATTTGAAGAGAGAGCTCTTCTTTCTAATGTGAATCTAATATAAGGCCATTCAGGAAACATTAAAATGTTATAATAGGAAATATAAAAAATATCCACATAAATGTGTTTATCAAAATCTATAAAATAATCCTCTGCCCATAAAATACAGAAATTTTGCTATGGTTACTCAGATTCTCTGCAAAAATAATCAAGAAATCCAGCATACATAAACATTAAACTCAGGAAGAATATATTTATAAAAGGAGAGAAAGATTGATTAAAAGCAAGGAAACAGTGTATAAATCAATTCAAGATTATGAGGATTGGCTACGAGGTTGCTTTGCTTTCAGTGTGAACTTTAAAAACAAGACTTCATCTCAGTTACCATGGAAAGTCAGCTTTTCTGTGGTGACATTTGTGTGCAATCTATTCGTTTTTCTGATTAACATGCTCTCTGCTAAAGTAAGGAAAGTCTAAAAAATTAACTTGTTTGGAGCAAGAAAGAAAACTATTTTTAAATGTCTTCTAAATTAACTAGGATGAATTATTTTATTTCTCCAGAAATAAAACTTACCCAAATCAACTGGCTGCCATCTCCCCCATTTCCAATCTGTTCCGGTATCTATGGCTACATAAAAAGTCATGTCACAACTTAGTATGGGAAATCAACATTTTTTATGTCCGTGTTTTGTGTGGGTCAGAAATTCAGACATCTTTTGGTAGTTTTGACTTGTTTTCAAACCATGACATCTGGGGCTTTTGATGGGAAAACTCAAAGGACAAAGGGGTGATTCAAACAATTAAGGGATGCAGTCATCTTGAAGATTCTACACTTCTACACTGTGTCTTAGTTGCAATTACTTAAAGGCTGGGGCCAGTGTAGACTCTTCACTGGCACTTCTTCACTGGCCTCTCCATACCAACCTCAGAGTAGTTAGTTCTTATGGGTTCACTCAAAACTCTGAGAGAGGGGTGGCTGCCGTGGCTCGGCAGGCAGAGCTCCAACCTGCCGTGCTGGAGGTCTGGAGTTCGATCCCTGGTGCCTCCTGCCCATATGCAAATTGGGGAAAAAAAAAAAAAAAAAAAAACCCTGAGAGAGAACATCCTAGCAAAGAAGGCAGAAGCTATGTGACCTTTTATCACCTAATCTTAGAAGTTACAAAGTATCATGACTTCTAAACCGCATCCATCAAAGTAGACATAATGTCACCAAAATTCAAGACAGAGATGGGACATAAACTTTACCTTTCAGTGGAAAGAGTGCAAAATAATTAGTCATATGTTTTCAAACCACCACACCTTTCACCATTGTAATTTCCCTGCAATTCTCCAATGCCGTTATAAAAATGAGTTCCAAAATATGACAGAGTTCTATGTTTATTACTAGTACAGCAAATACTTACTGGTTGGAAGTAGGTCTTAATCCACACAATCCATTTCATTGCTTTGAGTGACTAGGTGATTCATATTAGTTGAAAACAATACAAAGTCAATCTGGTGTTAAACAACTAACAAGTCAATCAATATGCCATAGAGGAGACAGCACCTAGCACATAGAAGGAGTTAAAAAAACAGGTAGTATGTGAAAGAAAAAATGAATAGTAGACTCAAGAATTGTTTCTTGAAATTCTCAAGAATTTTTTCTTTACATAACTATTGCTTCGACTCTATTCCAATTTCTTTTCAGAATGACCTTGGATCAGATGACAGTTAAGTATTTGGTGGCCCTATTCTGCCAGTGGATACTTGGATGACCATGGAACTAAAAAAAAGAAAAAAAAATTAAGTTTATCTAAGATACATAGGCTAGTTTTCTTCCATTTATTATGTAACCATGATGATATCATTCACTAATCTGGGGCCTCAGTTTCTTATCTGTAAAATGAAGTAGTTGAACCTAAATAATCTGAGTTGCCTTTTATTTCTGAAATTTATATTAAAATACTTCTTCTCTTTTATTGCCTGATTTTTGTTATATGTCTTTATATTTTGATAGCTGATTATTTTGAAATGGGATTATCAATAGAAATGATGGTACATGGCAAGTTCTCAAACTACCCCCATAAGAATTTACTTAATCCAGCTGTACAGAATTATATTTCAGGTATATTCTGAGTATAATAGTTTGTTTTTGTTCTTCTCTTAGGGGTAAGGGGCGAGAGGTATTGGTGGCCTAATTTGGGAAACTATACACAACTGACAAGATGCTTCTTGGAGGAAATGTGGTCTATGATAAAATTAACACGCAAGAAGCATACAACTTGACTCCCTGATCCCCAGCCTACTTCTGTGGTAAAGTCAGAAATAAAGTAGAATTGAATTATTTTCTTGAAGCAAGCAGCAAATGCTTGCAAACCAGCAAAAAAAAAAAAGAGAACGCCTTCAGAACATTATTGGGAAGCCTGCCCCAAGAAAGGGAATTTCTATCCACCAATAAGAAAGTCCTTGCCATGACTCTCAATTACTGGAACTTACCAAGCATGCGCACATTTGAAAAACAAGGCCTGCACTGTCTCCCTACAGTGACACTTAGCAGCTACATGGACTTCTCTGCACAGAATTGAAGTGCATAATTAAGCCCAGCTGCTGCCTCTTTCTTTACAGTCTGAGACACCAGTTAGAAAGTACAATTGTGCCTCAAAAACTGAGTCTCTAGAAAAGAAAGGGTGGTGGTTATTTTTATATCTTTATTATATTGTTAGATTGAGTAAATTTATTAATGTGCTTCCATAGCACTTGTAACCATAGCATCAGACAAGGATGCTGAATGGTACCAAATTGGAAAAGCAGAAACATCTTGAGTTCCAGAAAGATGATAAGAAACATGGTAACTTTGCAGCAAGGATCCAAGCTGTCAGTGTGAAGAGCTTATTTCTTGGGACACACCACTGTCTACCTTGGACACCACCAATCCCTAGAGGCCAGCACAGTGCCCAGCTGTTCAAATGAATTCTTGTTAAACTGGGTTAATTTTAAGGCAGTTAATTGATTGAAAGCACGATGAGTCAGGACATGGGAGATCCGAATTATAATTCTATCCCGGCTACTAACAAGAGATATGTCAAAGATTCTGAGACTTTCTTTTAGTTTATCTATAAAATAAGGAAGATGAAATGGGCTTTCTAAAAATCTCTTTTAGTACAGAATCATCCACCTCAGTGATTGCTGTGCCCTTGAGTTTTGATGAAAATATGGGTGAAACTGAAGCAACGAAAATGATACTCATTTCAAACCCTCAAATTTCACAACACTTGAGACAATCTAAGCTAAAAGTCATGTGGGAAGAATGGTTATCCTTGGTATTGTATCATCTCACTCCCCATCAGAACCTTAAACTTCAAACCAGGTTAAATAAAAGCCATCCTTTTATGTCTGTCTGGCTGCCTTCAAAAGAAAACTTTGACTTATTTTTCTAGTAGTCCTTAAAACTCCTCCAGACAGAGGCACATTCTGCCAATATCATGAAAAAACTCTAGAAAAAATTTGACCATCCAGTAAAAACATAACCAGTTATTCTAAACAAACATACCCCTTAGTTGGACCTAATTCCCTGAGAAATACCTCTTTGCTCACCATTTATCTTTCATATATGCTCTCACCCAACATTAACATTAAAGCATATACGAAGTAATTGAAGAGATTATGTTATTACCATCAGAATTCCTATATCAATATCTGACCCATTTTGCTACTAGGAACTTCACGTAAGTTTTATTAATGAAGTCATAGTGATATGAAAACCACAGATAATGCTTAGAGCATGGACAGTGTATATTAATGAATGGATGTGGCAAAGACAGCTTGCTGTCCACCAAAACATATGCTCCCTCCTACTCAATGTGGAATTGCCACTGCAATGTACCTACAACAGGTACTACATTTCCCAGCCTCCCTTCACCCAGGTGGCCATGTGAGTTGCTCTCATCCATGGAATATGAACACAAGAACTGTGTGTCTTCTTTGGTAAGCAGGTGTGCCTTCTCTACCTTCTTTTCCCCTCCAAGACAGCTATAGGCAGATGACTCTAAGGAGCCAGGAGATGATTAGGGCACACAACAAAAGGAATCTGAGTACTGGAATCACTGAAAAGAGACAAGCTGACCTGAAGCTTGGATTGTTACAGAATGAGAAATCAACTTCTATTATGTTTAGTTCCTGAAATCTTAGAGTTTATTTGTTATAGCAGCTGGCATTACCCTAAGATTAGGGAAGTGAAAACAGATAAAATTCCTAGTTTCAATTTCCTCACCAGTGATTTAGAGACAATAAAATCCATTTCAGAGTATTCTTGTGAGAAAAAAGAAGACACACATCTGAGCAGCCAGCCCAGTTCCAGGCATCCTAGGGGAGCTCAGTAAATAACAGTTACAATACTGCATGTCCTTAACCTTCCATTATTCTTTCTCCCACTCATTTTTAAGAGCAGTCCTTCCAAAGGATGACAGATTTGTAAAATAATAATAGCATTTAATTGTTGTGGTTTCTTTCTTTTTGGACTTTAGGAGAAAATGTCAATTTAATCTTGTAGCCCATCCCACACACCCCTACACCTATACAAACAGAAAAAGCATAAAACCTGTCCTTTTGCTAAATGGTATTTGCAATTGCTGCAAGTCTGATATGAAAGCAAGAGAGGAAAGATTGCAAGGAGAAATAATAAAACATTCACAACTAATAACTCTCTCCCTCTCATTGATACTCCAGGATATTTCTGTCTAGGGTTTAATACAAAAAGAGACGTATGCACAAAAATACATGTGAAAAAAGATTGCACAGCACCAACAACTAAAGATTGTTTTCTTCTCGTGGTCTTGATGGCTGAAACTGCATCCATCTGTCTCAGCAACTTCAGTCAAGATAACAAATTTTGTGAGAAAATTGTTAAAATATAAATTTTTAAGCTACTTTGAGGGATTGGTGTACCCAAGAAGAGTACTTCTGAATTTGAAATTTATGGTAATCATAAATTTATTTTGTAACACATGACTATTATATAGAATTCAGGGGTTTTTTTTATGCTGTATGATGGGGGTGCATATTTCATTCTTTTTCCACGACTATTAGTTATTGCAGCACCATTTGTTGAATTTCCTTCCTTCAGTTTTTAATAGGCCAAGAAGTAAGATGCACCTTGCAAAACTGGGTTATCCCCTCAAGCATGGAAGACTGGGTCAAACCCTCAAGCATGTTGGGTTTGACAACCATGATGGATCAGGTCCCAGATACTTCATCTCAGTCAACCTAAAAAGGAAGACAGTTCATAAATTACACATGATGTTGATACTTGTAAGGCATTTTAATGTTTTAATCTGTGCTATTTCCAAATTAACTATAGTACACATTAGATAATTTAGAAAATAGAATAGAACAAAGGAAAATAAAAATTTCCACTCCCATATTATTACTCAGCATATTCAAATATTTCCAGACTAAGTATATTTTGTCCATATCTGTTATTGTAGAGCATGTGCAACTTTTTACACTATGGCATGTACTTTGCCTTCCAAAGATCTCCTTAGAAAATGGTTTGCCATTATTCTAAGAGTGAGAAATTTACTTTACAGAGCCACTGTGTGAGTCCCTAACAGAACTGGTATTATAGAACTCATGCTGTTTGGTCGACCGCTTTCCTTTTAACAACAACAGCAACAAAAACTCCCTGCACTAACAATGTTATACCTTCAGACCTCACATTCTGCGGGGTTGGGTCAATTCCCCGGGCCTTTCTCCCCATGGAAAACTACTAGATACTCCTATGGATTCTTCTAAAAAATAGGGTTATGCTTTCTCTCCAGCCATCTTCAAAACAATTGTGTATGAAAGAAAACTTTCAATCACAATTCTGCCTGTTTTCAGGTTCTGCACTGAAAAACAGAAGAAAAGTATGACTTTCAACAAAAATAAATGCTCAGAGAAGGAGATAATCATCTCTGTTCAAAAATCACAAAGGACAGGAGATGATATCTTAAAGGCAACAGAAAGTGATGTTGGGAGCAGAAACTTATGAACTCTCTGAACCACACAGCAATCCATTTATTACTAAGGCGTTGATTGAAAACCACTTAAAATGTTTCAAAAGAAAAGAATATTAGAATAAAATCCTAAGTGATTTGTGCAAAACTACACAACATTGTGTCACATTGTACAAGATAAATGAAATAATTGTGGGAATCATTTAGGTAAAAAGACTGCAATTAAAGAAGCTATGAGTTGAAGTTAGCAAATATGGGTCATTATAAGTTCTCAGTAAGCAGGGGAAAGTGTTGAATCTTCTGGGACATCGGTATCTTCGGTCAAGAAATAAATATTTAAGCTAGCCCCCTTTCAGATCTAAAATCCTATCTGCTTCTAAAATTACTTAAATTTTATTTACATGAAGAGTTGTAACATTGCAGTTTGATTCATATAAAAATCAACCTTAGGGTGCACGGGTGTTTCAGTGGTAGAATGCTCACTTTCCAGGCAGGAGACCTGGGTTCAATTCCTGGACCATGCACCGCCCCCCCCCCCAAAAAAAAATAATAACCTTAAGTGGGAATGGTTTGCAGATAAAAAGTCTTTATTCCACAGAGATAAAACACAATATCATTGTGAAAATGATCCTTTATTTATTGCCTCATTGTTCAGAAACTATTCTTCTGAAATTGTTGGTTCAAGTTCTCTCTTCATTTCTCATATAACACATACCTGGCAGGGGGAAATAAAGTTATTCACTAACGTCTGACTCCAAGCATCCCAGAACTTATTTTAGTGTGTCTTACCTTTCAGTCTTAAAGAACACGTGAGAATGAGAACAAAAGAAATGATGATACTCTGGAATAAATAATTTCAGAAGGAATGCTTCATAAGAACTATTACCTGCTGCTAAGCTCCAAATGAAACTATAGTAAAAATAGAGCATCAAGATAAAAATCAATAGGCAATAACATTAAAAGAATGCAACTGCAAGCATTACTTTTCATAAAAACCTGCTATTTCTCACATAGATGCCTCAGGTCCTAAATGAGTTGATTTCCAGTTCATCGACTTCCACTATGATTTCAGGCAGTATTCCAAGGGATTTCTTCTCCACTTTTTGCCTTCATTTTTGTTGTTCCAAGTTTATTGCAGGAACTAGGAATAACTATAGAATAACCCAAATGTCCAAAATGAGACTGCCTTAATAAATTATCCTATTTCATTGAATAAGAGCTTAGACAAACATTATAATTCTAACAGTTTTGAAAATTATCTACTGACCTCAGAAATGTATATAGGATGTTAAGAGATAAAGCAACAATACCTGTGCTGTTTTGGAACTGCTATGTACCCCAGATAAGCCATGTTTTTAATCCTAATTCGATCTTGTTGAATTGATTGGATGGGATCTTTTTGATTAAGTTGTTTCCATGGAGAATTGTCTCTGCCCATTCAAGGTGGATTAACATCCACCTACTAGAGTCCTTTAAGAGGGGACCATTTGGAAAAAGTTTCAGAGTCAACACAAAGGGAGATGTTTGGAGATGGAGAAATAAAATGTCCCTAGGGAAGCCGTTTGAAGCCCAGAAACCAGAAGAGAAAGTCAGCAGACATCGACATGTGCCTTCCCATGTGACAGGGGAAACCCCAAATGCCAACAGCCTTTTCTTCAGAGTCAAGGTATCAAACTCTGGATGCCTTAGTTTGGACATTTTCATGGCCTTAGAACTGTAAACTTGTAACTTAATAAATTCCCTTCTTAAAAACCAAACCATTTCTGGTATATTGCATATCTGGCAGCATTAGCAAACTAAAACAATACCTATCCCAAGATTGCAATTATATTTAAAAAAATGGATGTGCAAGGAGAATAACAGTGGAATAAAATGTACAAAGATGCTTTAAAATGTTGGTTTAGAGGATTGGAATTGCATATTTTACCCTTTATTTTTCATTTTCAATTATAATGAGTGTATTTACTTTATAAAAATCAAGTTCGTTAATGTAGATATGGTATTATTAGGACAAATGAGAGTTTTATGAATTTGCCTTGACTTCATTCAGCTCAGTCAAATCTTGGCATGCATTCTCCATTGTCGTTTCCAGGACACTAGTAACTAGCAAGGCACAGAGAAAAGTCTCAGCACTATACCCAATAAAACCAAGAAACTTCCATTTTACCCCTTCTAGAATCAGGAAAGATACGACTGAAGTGGAATACCCATGACATTTTAATACCTGTTTAACAGTACTCTATCACAGAACTAGTACCTTGCTTGTATCAGATTTTTTAATGACATAAACCAACCACAAGCCTGAAAAAGAGTCCTTGGGGGCAATAATCTGAGACATTTTCTGCTGTTTCATACTTAATAGTTCTATCATCCACAGGGCATGTTTGAGTTATTCATTGAGAAAAGCGCATGCACAACCTCTCTTAAAAATTTTCTCCTTTAAGTGACTAATCTGAGTATCTTGATGTTCTTTTTCTGTTAAGGCAAATTGTTAGCAGCTTCTGTGTGCAGCTTTTTAAAAATCAAGGTTTACATGTTGTCTTTATCTCAGCAGCTATTTTACTAGCACAAAGAAGCAAATTGCTAAATGGTTTGAATTCTACTCATGGATCTGAATGAACAGCAGTATTTTAAAAAGGGTTTGTAACTTTGGTAGGTGACATGCCAATTTAGATGGGGGCCGTAAGTTTCACTGGTGCCCAAGAGACCTTGGACAATAGTTCTCTCTCCAGAGTTTTACAGATGGGCAGAAGTCCCCATAGAGTCTGAAGCAGCGCTGGAAGGTGGGCATGTAGACTCCAGGTCTTGTGCTCTTTCCACATGATGCCAACAGCACAATTCAGCTGGGAGCAAGGAATTACAGTTTGTTTACATTACAAACTCTGCCTCAAATATCGAATTTAAAAGGTCTTTTCTCGTTTGTGCCATAATAGTCTGTCAAACCCAAGGCAAAGTTGTTACCTGTTGAACCTGTTGTTAGTAGTAAGTTTGCTTTTGTTTCAGCCTACCTGAATGAACTTCCACCCTTCAGAGCTACAACTATTTCAACTTTTTCATAAGCTATAAATTATTAGAACAAAATCATGAATCAGTTCTTCTTAATGTATCTGGTAATTCTGCTGTTTGTCATGGTATTCTTTTGTTAATCGTTGTTTGCACATGTGCAGGTACAGATACACGTGTATGCACTAATGTGCACTATACCTCAGACCAGAAGAGACAGGGAAGGGAGGGGAGGGGAAGACAGTGTGGTAAGCAAAGCGGATGGACCTCAAGTTTACAGCTGGACATGCCCAGTAGAATCCCCTTTTTTTGAGAGTGAACAAGACTCATATAGGATGGGATATCACTTCTAGGGTTAGATTATGTTGTTTGGCAAAGGTGGAAGAATTTTGAAGCTGCAATTAAGGTGTCTAATCATTGGTTTTGGATTTATCAAAATGGAGCTCATCTTGGGTGGGCCCACCTAATCAGGTGAGTCCTTAAAAGGACTTAGGTCCTTCTTCAAAGTCAGTTGAGAGAGATTTTCCTACTGCCTTTGAAGTAGCAAATGTTCAGGTCATGGAGAAGATCATAACAGCAAACAGCCAGCAGACCCTAATTGCTGAGAATGCTGGGACCTCTGACCTACATGTGCCAGGAAATGAATTCTTCCTACAACCAGTGAATGTAGAGAAGGATGCCAGCCCTCAGATGAGATGGAATTTCCACTGACACTTGGATTTTAGTTTGTGAAACCCTGAGCCAAGGAAACTTGACCTTGGAAACTGAGATAATAAATGGGTGCTGTTTGAAGTCCTTACATTTTAATACAGGAAGGAGAAGAATAGAAAGGTCTGGGATGGAAGAGAAAGGAAAATTTCATCAACAAACAAGGTTCACTTTCTATTCTGCTTTAAAATTTCCCAGTGTATTTCAATCAATCAAGGGAGTCTGGGTTTCCAGAAGTTCACCTGTGCCTACAGTAACGGGTTCATGTCACACCTTTTGTCCCCCTGACATTTTTTATAATGATGAATGTTTCTCTGGTACCATCATGGGATAATAAATGATTTCTTCTAATTCACTGAAATAGTCATGCAGGGCAGGCAGTGAACAATGGCTAGGCCCAGTGAGAGCTCCAGTCACTGGCTGTGATAAATCTGTTTCTATTAGTCCACTTCCATTTGAAAGTATCCCAATTAAAACTTCAAAATAGACTCAATAGTTTCTACTTGTATTAAAAAAAACAACTCCCCCACCCCCGAGGAGAAAAACAACTGACCATATTAGAGATGATTATAATCACTGAAATTATTCTTCATTAAATTCTTTTAAACCCCAGCAAAACTGTTTAAATGCTTTTTATTAACTATCAGTAGAGCAATGAGTAAGTCTAGTGTTTAGCTTTTAGCTAAGTGTCCCCTCTACAAAATGAGCACTTCTTGGAGGAGACCTATTATAAGCAAAACTGGTAAAGTTTGACCATATCCAAAGGTTAAGCAAAGTTAAATGAAGTACTAAAACAAGTGAGGTGTCATTTTGACAACAGTCTAATAATGACTCAATTCTTAAAATGTCTGTAACCACAGACTGGAGAGGAATAACAAAGAAAGAAAACCTCTAAGAATCTTCTCTAAGCATGTACTGTGTTGCATACAGTTTTAGTTTCCTCAAATGCTTAAGTGTACTATGCGATTGGTAGGCTTAATCAAAGGGGATGTATTAGCTTACAGTTTTGGGGCTAAAAGAAAGTCAAATCAAGATGTGATCAAGGTAAAGTCTTTCCCCAAAGCCTGTGGGATTCTGGCGCTGGCTGCCAGTGATCCTGGGTTCTTTGCTCATCACATGACAAGGCACATGGAGGTGTCTCCTGGTCTTTCCCTTCTCTTCCAGTTTCCATTGACTTCAGCTCTGGCTG
Organism: Myrmecophaga tridactyla; assembly: GCA_004026745.1. Taxonomy (NCBI): domain Eukaryota; kingdom Metazoa; phylum Chordata; class Mammalia; order Pilosa; family Myrmecophagidae; genus Myrmecophaga; species Myrmecophaga tridactyla. The sequence continues at coordinate 11,061 of PVIY010005825.1, forward strand.
CTTCCCCTGTGGCTTTCTCTCAGTGTGTCTGAATTTCATTCCACTTATAAGGACTCCAGTGATAGGATTAAGGCCCAACCTGTTGGAAGCGGCTCATACTTCAACTGAAGTAGCCCCATGAAAAGGTCCTCCTTATAATGGGTTCACAGCCACCCACAGGAATGGATTAATCTTAAGAACATGCATTTTTTTCTGAAGTACATGCAGCTTCAAACCAGCACACATTCCAAATATTTCAAATATAAAATTAAACATCTGAGGCCTCTGATATGGGTTGCCTGCCCATCAGTTACTGCCTCTTCCATCCCTTTAAATGAAATCTTGACTTGGTTCAGTGTCTTGTGACTGTGTTTCTGGGGAAAACCTGACCCCTCCCCAGCCCCAGAGAGTGAATTGCAATTAGCCTAAGCCAGTGGTTCTCAACTATTATCTTTTATCAGCATCACATGGAGGCCTTATTAAATACGGATTACTGGGCTCCACTCACAGACTTTCTGACCCATAGGTCTGTGGTGTGGCCCCTGAAAGTGCATCTCTAACAAATTTTCAGGTGTTGCTGATGCAGCTGGACAAGGGACCACACTTTTTGGAACCGCTGATCCAAGCCAACCATTTCTCTCTCCAGTGAATGATTGTCTAAGTCACAGCCTGTGATAGCATTCTGGGCACTAAGCCATGACGGCAAATCCACTGAGGGCTTTTGGAAAGAATTCCCCTGATGAAAAATGAGATATACATGCACACTCCCTTCCTTTGCTGCTGCTGACATTGTTGTTTCCATAGCTAGCCTTTGAGCATTCCTCTTATGGGGAGACAGACTAAGGGAACAAGCCAGTGTGGTCAAATTGGAAAATTAAGAACCTGTACCTTGAAGTTAACCAGCCCTGGCACACATTGCCTCTGAAGATGTCACTATATACTATTGATCATTTTTTTAAGCCACTTTTGATTGGTCTGGTTTTCTGTTACTCAGAGTCTAAGCAACCCACATTATTTCACCAAAACCCTATTTTGCATTGTAGGCTTTGAGCTAAATATGTAAGAAAAATGTTATTTTTAATAAGAATAATTCATTATATGCCTCACAGCTTAATCGTGTTCTGACCTAGGTATTTAAATAATCAGTCATTTGTTATGAAAGTTGGTGGATTATAAAAAGGGAAGGATAAAGAGTATGACAAAAATTCAAAACTAAACTTAGAGACCCAGGTTCCAAAATGTTGGTGTTCTACACCTCCTCCCAAGCATTTGCATTATTGTCATCATTGAGTAGGTTAAAATGAGTTAACTGATTAAAATTAAGGGGTTGACTAGTTGGCTGGTGAAAAGATTTTTTTTTCTGTCATTTCATTTTGAGCCTAGTATAATGCCCAGTCTTAGAAATCTCAAGGCCCAAATATTTATAAATGAAAGTCCACTGGGAGATCAGTTTATTAATATAATCCAGCCAAAATGTATCAAACCCTACCTATGAGAAAAATGATGGGTAGAAAGTTCATCTTGAGTCCTTTTCCAGGTAGCCTGGTTACTGCAATGCTAAAGGAACTTCATTAACAATCATCTCAAGGGTCCAGGGAGGCTTCCACGTGTGAATTACTGTCAATCTCATTGGTAAAGAAGAGATTAGTCATCCTGTCTAAAGTTGTGAAAAAACATGTGGATGGAGGAGTTGATCTCATGAGATACATTTAAATCAACAGCTCCAATATTTGAAGAAAATAATTTATTCTGAAGTCTTTGGGATGCAAAACTCTCTTTTGATCTCTGTCTATCATTGCTTCATTATACTCCACTGCATTTTTTTTCATAGAATTCCCTTTGCCATGCACAGGAGTATTGTATATAATTATAAGGTGCCATGGAATTGTAAAAAATGAATAGCTATTTGTGATGCAAGATCAGTACTTTTCAAACAGATGTTTCACAGAAGAGTTTAAGCATTCTTCCCAAAATAAAGCATTTTCCATCAATCCATATGTGGTGGCTTGAAGCTCTATCTACCCCAATAAAATATGTTCTTAAATCTAGTCCATTCCTGTAGGTGAGAACCCATTGTCAGTAGGACCTTTCGATGTGGTTACTTCAGTGAAGGTGTAGCCTAATCCCATCAGGATGGGTCTTAATCCATTAGTGGAGTCCTTTATGTGGGATGAAATTCCAATTCCAAATCTCAACCATCAATTCCCATTAAGCCATTGCTTTGTGTGATATTTGCTTGAGCGCCTAGGAAACTAAAACACAATGACTACTTGAATTCCCTGAGAAACACACTCAGTAAGTTTCCCAACTTCCTATACTAGGATTACAGATAATGTTTCACTGGGAGAAAAAGTCTGTTGTTAAAAAAAGATGAAAGGGGTGGCTGCCGTGGCTCAGCAGGCAGAGCTCCAACCTGCCGTGCTGGAGGTCTGGAGTTCGATCCCTGGTGCCTCCTGCCCATATGCAAATTAAAAAAAAAAGATGAAAGCATCAACACCAAAGCAATAAAATAATAGACAGCTACAATTCTAAAATTTTTATTGAGAAACTTTTCTTTTTATATTTTGCTTCTCTAGAGTCTAAAGAGTTCTTCAGAATGTGTCCTACTTTCAGATTTCATATTTGTGCTCTTCCTCCCAAATTTGGAAAATCATGATGACTTATTTTTCTTTAGAGAAGCAAAATCCAAGATAAAGTATATTTTAAAAGTTAATTTTAAAAATTAACACAGATATAGCTTTATTTAAAAATTATTTTAAAATGTAGAAAAATAGATAAGTAGACCATTTATGTTACTGATACTTAAAGATAGTACTAATTAATATTTCATTAAGGTCCCTTAGAGATGTTTCTGCTTGTTTGCTTGTTTTAATCACTACATTTTTCAAAACTTGCCAGTTTGGGTTTATTCTCTGGCAGCAATTTCTCATTATCTTTCATGCTTTCCTCTTATTGTACCTGCCTATTAAACTTTGTTATTCTTCAACTTCTGGCCTTTGGCTTCGTCTAGCTGCATCCAATATACCTTCAGGTTAATACAATCAATACTTATGGCTTCATCACATCTGTGATCTGATAAATCCCAAATAAATAGTGTGGTAGGTTAAATTATGTCACCAAGAAAAATAAATTCTCTTAATCTTTATCCATTCCTGTGAGTGTGGGTCCATTGTAAGTAAGACCTTATGAAGAAGATATTTTTAGTTAAGGTGTGGCCAAACTGAATGAAGTTAGGCATCACTCCTATAACTGGAGACTTTATGAAAAGGAAGCCATGTGGAAGAGCAGAAGCTGAAAGTCAATGAAACAGAAAGAAAAAGGGGAGAACATCACCACATGATGAAAAGGCCAGAAAACCCAAGGAGTGCTGGCCAGAAAAAAGCTACCAACCCAGGGAAGTAGCATGCCTTTTAGCCTCTCAAAACATGAGATTATGAATTCCTGTTGCTAAATTAACCCAATGTGCGGTATTTGTCATAACAAACTAAGACAAATCTGTTCTACTGGCATAACTTTTTATTTTCATTTGTTCATTTGAATGTCTTCTAACTTAAGCATCCAGTCCTGCTTATTGTTCTCTATTCTCCTAAGATAATTTGATTGCAAATAAAAGAATACCAAAATCAAAATTGCATAAATAAAAGTAAAAATAATTTTTTGGTTTATGGATAAGACAGGCCAGGTTCAGAAGTTCCACTGATACCAAATGTAATGGATCTTGCTCCATCTTTCAGTTCTACTTCTGCCTACATTACACTTTTTTTTTCAATTTTTTTTCCAGGTTTATTCCTGCTGTGGTCACAATGGCTACCATCATCTCCCTGAATCAATTCCAGGACCTAAACAAGCAGAAAAGAATGAACAGAACAGCACTACTGCTGTTTTTGCTATAGTCCCCACATCTTGTCGAAAGTTCTAAGAAGCACTTGGATTGGACAGACTTAGGTCACATGTTCAACACTGAACAATTAAGTTGGCCAGAGGATTTAATGGAATGAAAAGCTCAACCCTAGGTCTCACACTTCATGTGGTCCATGGCCACCTTCTCCGTTGGACTGAGAGTCAGGAAGGGAGGCATAGAACCCCAGAACTGCCAAAACACAGCAAGCAGATGCTAGGCATTAGCAAATGTCATTTTACAGCCCCCACCACCACCCCTCCTTTGACACTCATTCATACAATTCTAAAACCTGACATCATACCAAGTCACCTCTATCTCCCTCCCCATTGTGGTCAAAAAGTCAACAACTCTGTCACTTCTAATTCTGAAAAATAATTCTGAGCCATTATCTCCTGTACATTCCCAGAGGAAATAATGCCTGGCTCATACCTGGCTGTCACAGCTCTTCACAGCTGATTCCTCTTACTGCTAGTCCTATACCCAAACATTCTTTGGGCCATGTGATGGTTTGAAGCTGTAGGTACACCAGAAAAGATCATGTTCTTAAAGCAAATCCATTCCTGCGGGTGTAGGCCTATTGTGGGTGGGACCTTTTGATTAGATTATTTCAGTTGCTCCATGCCCCAGGTGGATCTTAGTCCTCTTACTGGAGTCTTTTCATAAGAGAAGAAATTCAAAGAAGCACACAGAAAAAAAAAAAACTCTACAGAAACTGAGACACTGAAAAAGGACACACAGAAAACAGAAAGAAACTATAGAAACAGAGAAGAAGCCATTGAAGCCAGAAGCTGGAACAACAAAACCCTGAAAAGAAAGGAGAGACCAGCAGATGCTGCCATGTGTCTTGCCATGTGCAAGAGGAGCTGAGAATTGTTGATAGCCCATTTTCAGGGAGAAATCATTAACTGTTGATGCCTTGATTTGGACATTTTCATGGCCTCAGAACTGTAAACTTGTATGTTTCTAGATCCCCATTGTAAATGCCAACCCATTTCTGATATATAGCATTTCGTCAGCTTTATAAAACAGGCCATTAGAGTAATTTATTTAAATTATCTAAAGTATACATGTGATTCTGTAATTTCACCACCTCCTTGTGGACAAGCACAACACCTCTCCAACATGCATCTCATCCAGCTTTGCAGCTCTGATTATAACCTGAAATGAACAATTTATTACAGACACATTGGCTGATTGAAAGTTTCCCAAGAAGAACATATTGTCCTATGCTTCTGTCCATGACAGATTCTATTTTCTCTTCTGGATATCTTTCTCTCATACCTCCTCCATTTCCACCATTTCAACACTGCCACTTTAGCCACCCTGACTAATTCCCATTTCATTGTTTACTACTGAAAATAGCACAAACCCATTTGTTTAAAACAACCCAAACTTATTATCTTACAGTTTTGAAAGTCAGGAGTCCGAAATAGGTCTCATGGAGATAAAATCAAGGTGTTCTAATGCTGCATTCCTTCCAGGGGAGAGTCTGTCCCTTGCCTATTCTAGAGACTGTCCACATTTCTTGGCTCCTGGCCCTCTTCTGACTTCAAAGACAGTGGTCACATCACTTTAACTTCTGCTATCCTCAAATCTTATTTTCCGAAATTTCCATCCCCTTTCTTTTACTTAGAAGAATCCTTGTGATTACATTAGGCTTGCCTAGATAATGCAGGATAATCTTCCCACCTCATGACCCTTAATTTAGTCACATGTGCAAAGTCACATTTGCCATGTAAGGTAACTGTATATTAGTATGGAATTGGCCTCCAAAGAGAGGTATGACCTTTGTCCCAGCTCTTAGGGAGCAATCTCCAGAAATCTGTAATTCCCAAGTAATAGTAGAGTCTTTATATTTGTGATGCCCAACATCATTAGCCATCAGGGAAATGCAAACCAAAATAAAAATGAGATACCATTTCACACTATTAGAATGACTACTAGTATTTTAAAAACAAAAATAGCAAGTGTTGGAGAGGACACAGAGGAATTGGAACCCTAGCACATTGCCAATAGGAATGTAAAATGGTGCAGACTCTGTGGAAAGCAAGATGGCGCCTCCTCAAGAAGTTAAATATAGAATTACCTAGAAGTGAAATCACTTCTAGGTAATGAAATATTTCACTTCTAAATAATGAAATTGAAAAGAGGGTCTCAAAACAGTTACTCATATGCCAATGTTCATAGCAGCATTATTTTCAATAGCTTAAAGGTAGAAACAACCCAAATTTCCATCAACAATTGAATAAACAAATTGTGATATGCACATACAATGGAATATTATTTGACCATAAGAAAGAATGAAGTTATGAAACGCGACAGAGCATGGAAGAACCTTGAAAACACTATGCTCAGGGAAATATGTAAGGCATAGAAGTACAAATTTTATACCACTATAAGAGATGACTGGAAATAGTAAATTCTCAGAGATAGAAAAAAGAATAGAGGTTATGGGGGGTGGGGTAGAAGATGATTTGGGGGAATGGAGGAATGTTTGTAAAAATGAAAACAAACAAAAACCAAATAAAACAAAAGGCAAAAAAAAAATTAAAAGGAGGGGGAGAGCTGATTGCAAGGTAAATAGTGGAATAAAGAAAGAAAAAATATAACAGCCAATCTTACTTATGAATACATGGATTAACAGGGGTGTTGCCCTGACTTCAAATCTATGGGCCCCATTGACAAAAATGCTTCCTCTTCAGCCAGTCTTATATCTTTGTTTTGCAATGTGACAGTCACTTCTCAACTCTTTAAGCACACGTGTATCTGGGAAATACAATGGAAATCCTGCCAGTAACTCTATGAGGCCTATGGCTGAATGGCATATTCCTAGGGGTGCAACCAACACCTTTGCATCCTCCCATTCCCTTGCAGCGCTCAAAGAATCTCAATCATATAATGTGGAGGCCACTTGTAGCTTGGTGAATAGATTATTCAATATCAGAAGAATTGGCCTAAAATAATTATCTCCAGATGGTTTTTGTGCTGGTTTGAAATGATGTATGTACCCTAGAAAAGCCATGCTTTAATCTTAATCCCCTTTCATAAAGGCAGCTGTTTCTTCTAATCCCTATTCAGTATTGTATGTTTGAAACTGTAATTAGATTATCTCCCTGGAGATGTGATTTAATCAAGAGTGGCTGTTAAACTGGATTAGGTAGAGGCATGTCCCCACCCATTTGGGTGGGTCTTGACTAGTTTCTAGAGTTTCTAGAGTCCTATAAAAGAGGAAATATTTTGGAGAATGAGAGAGATTCGGAGAGAGCAGAGAATGCTGTAGCACTATGAAGCAGAGTCCACCAACCAGCGGCCTTTGGAGATGAAGAAGGAAAATGCCTCCCAGGGAGCTTCATGAAACAGGAAGCCAGGAGAAGAAGCTAGCAGATGATGCTGTGTTCTCCATGTGCCCTTCCAGATGAGAGAGGAATCCTGACCGTGTTCACTATGTGTCCTTCCAATTGAGAAAGAAACCCTGAACTTCATCGGCCTTCTTGAACCAAGATAACTTTCCCTGGATTCTTAGATTGGACATTTCTATAGACTTGTTTTAATTGGGACATTTTCTCAGCCTTAGAACTGTAAATAGCAACTTATTAAATTCCCCTTCTTAAAAGCCGTTCTGTTTCTGGCATATTGCATTCTGGCAGCCAGCAAACTAGAACAGTTTTGAATAAGAAAGTTGTTGGCCCACAGTTAGCTCAAGGAGGGGATCTGCCAAAGATGTATAAGTACAAGAGAGCTGTGCAAACAGTTGTGATATTCCGGTGGAAATGACATGTTTCATTATAGATGGTAAGGTTCAATGTGTGTAGCAGTAAGGATGCTACTAGAGAGATTTCTCCATTGCCTCAACCATTGCTAAGCCAATATCTATAGTCCACAAAAAAGAAAACGATCATTTGCAGGTGTAGATGCATTTTCCAGATTGTCTACTTGGAATTTGCTTGCTCATTGCCACAGCAAACAAACCTGGAATTCTCAGTCCCTGATTGTGATTGTGATTATAGACCCTGATATATGATTCTCAGCTGTTTTTTTATATTGGTAAATGTCTATATAGAAGTTAGAAAATGTAGTAATTTAATTTTCATGTGTTCCATTCATCAAATTAGTCAACTATTTATCTAGTGGCAATATATGCATGCATATATATGTATTTATATAATATATATATTCACACACATATAATCACTATACATATATATATACACACACACAACACACACACATACAGCATACATACTAGCTATATGTACACTCACACATACACATACATATTTAGAACTGGATGACCCAGATTCACTTTTGTGACAAGAAAGCCAAAACTGTATCTTATTGGCTGGAATGCTGACTCATATGTACTGTTTCTTCTAACCTTCCACTTTGCTTCAGCAGAATAATAAATAAAGCAGGATTTTCTTGAATGTGCTATCATTACATAAATTACATAATATATACAGATAGTAGCCAATTAAAACTGAGTCACACAGTTTCAGTAAATTTAGCCCCTATAAATATTTTCTTCAGATCATTGGCTACTAACTGTTTACCAATCATGTTACCTTCTTTTCAAACTTTGAAACCGTGGAGAAGGATTCTGAGTAGGCTTAAGTAAAAGGCTGTAATTGAGTTCCTATCCATCCCAGTCACTTGCAAAAGACACCCATTGGAGTGCAATTTTTACCCTTGACTATCAGTCATTATAGGATGCTGTAATTGGGGAAGGATTTTGCTTGTTTGTTGTTTGTTTACCTTATTCCCTAGGGGCTGGGGTCATATGGGGTTAGAAGAAAATAAAATGTAGGAATATTTAACTTAATATCCTTCCTTTCATTTCTAAGTCTCACCACTTTTCTTCTAGCTAAGATCTATAAACAGTCCCCTTAGGGGAGGTTAATTCATCACAATCAAAGCCAGTTTTTCAATTTCTTTATAAGGGTAACAACAATTGCACCAAATGGGAATTATGCCTGGAGAGTAACCCAGTACTCATCTCTAGGGAAAGAGAGCGAGAGAGAGAGTTTGTGTTAATATTCTGGATCTTTACATTTGTGTCCAAATCCTTCCTAAACCAAGGGGACCATTCTAATGCCAAGGAAGTAAGGAAGTAGAATTCAAGGTTCATCTGTAAAGCAGGAAAAAAAAACTGAAACTCTTTCACATGGCTTTTATTTTAGGTGTTCCTACAGACATGGAAATACATGATAATTGCACAGGACTGTACTTTACCATATTAACAATAAATTTTAGGATAAGAAAATAACATTGGTACACAGCACGGCAACATTATATTAGACAATGAATGGATATTAAAGTCAGAAGACTAGGTTTGAGATTAAAGTATGGATATAGGAACTCTGTATTTCATGCATGACTTTTCTGTAAACCTACCATTTTGCTAATTAAAAAAAGACTTAAAAAAAGAGTAATATATGTTATTTACAAATTGTGTATCATCAAGCAATCCACAGTTTAAGTCTGAGTTTCTTTCTCATGCTTGTACCATCTATATGATGGAGTACTTCTAAAAGAGATCTAATGAAATAAGTGTTTAAGCACTTCACAATTTTAAAAGCTCATGCAAATTTATTCTTGTTCACTGTTTTACTTTTTATTCTTACGGTGAGAAAGGACTTATGCCAATTCACAAAAAATCAGAGTATTCTGCCCTAAACTTGTTCCACCTGGTCACAAAATTCTCCCCAAAAGCCTCCCTGTGCTTCCCATCTCTTTTCTTCCCACCCTCAGCACCCTTTCCTGCCACCTGTTATAAACTATTTTAAAACACACAAATCAAATGTTATCACTGCCTCAAAGGCTTTCTAAATTATCTGCACTCACATCTCATCTGTCTATCCTCAAAATTTTCAGAGCACTTTCATCATTGTCTCATGACACTTACCTGACTGTCCTTTGTGTTAGAAGACTTTTATGAATTTTACTCTTCTTACTACCAGACTGTAAGCTCCTTGAGTATAATGTCTCCAAGATGTCTTGGTGTCTTCCAAGAGGTTACCACTTCACACCAACTCTAATGGGAAGTATTTTAAAAATAGAAAATACAAGTTTTATATAATAGCAAGAGGATGTGGAGAAATAGGAATGCTTGTCCATTTTTAATGGGGATATAGCTGTGGAAAACAGTTTCTTCAGAAAGTAATGTATAGAATTACCATATGAACCAGCAGTCCCACTTCTAGGTACATACTGAAAATAATTGAAAACAGACCTTCAAACAAGTATTTGCACATCAGTGTTCATAATTGTCAAAATGTGAAAGCAACCAATGTCCATCAACAGATGAGTGGATAAAAAAATGAGGCATATACATACAGTAGAATATTATTCAACTGCATAAAAGAATGAAGTTCTTGTATGCTACAACATGGATGTTACAACATGGATGAACCTTGGAGAAATCATATTGATGAACTTCAAGGTTAAAACATGGATGCAACAACATGGATAACTTTGAAGACATCACGTTGAGTGAAATAAGCTAGACAATAATGACAAACATTGCATGATTCCACTTATATGAAATACTTTGTATATGAAAACTCTTAGTGATAGAAAGTGGGTTCCAGGTGACCAGCGTCTTGGGTGTGGGGTTAGAGAGTTATTGATTAATGGGTAGAGAGCTTCTTCTTGGGGTATTGGAAAGGTTTTGTAATGACTTGTGGTGATGGTAGCACAGCACTATAAATAGGACAAATGCCACTGAATTGTATACTTGAAAATGGCTAAAATGGGAAATTTTGTTTTGTATATATATTTGCACTATAAAAAATTTCTAAAGATTAGAATATTCAAATATATGATACAATTCATGATAGAAAGATATATTTTACAGACCTGAAACATTTCCATTTATCTTTTTTCTTTTACACTTGTATTCCATGTTAAAGGACTATATTAGTTAGGGTTCTCTAGAGAAACAGAATCAACAGGGAGCACTTGCAAATATAAAATTTATAAAAGTGTCTCACATGACCATGGAAACGCAGAGTCCAAAATCCACAGGGCAGGCTGTGATTCTGATTCCGATGGAGGGTCTGGATGAACACCACAGGAGAGGCTCACCAGCCAAAGTAGGAAGAGGGCCTGTCTCTTCTGAATCCTCCTTAAAGGTCCAGTAATTAGATTAAGCATTACTCATTGCAGAAGACACACCCTTGGCTGATTACAAATGGAATCAGCTGTGGATACAGCTGACACCATCATGATTTAATTCTATGAGATGTCCTCATTGCAACAAACAGACCAGCACTTGCCCAAACAGACAGATACCACCACTTGGCCAAGTTGACATATGAACCTGACCATGATAAGGACTGAACAAAATGTTGAAACTTTAATCATCAGTCATTATTGATACAGCATAAATATTTATGACATTGTGGCTTAATCTAGGTATTCAAAGTTTTAGAAAGAAATGCTTCAGCAGATTTCCTATAATCTTGTTCATGTTGATGTATGAAACTTCTTATATTTCACTGACGTTGATGTGTCTGAGGTACTACTTCATTTATGCATAATATTTTTTATTGCAAACACTGTGTAAGTCTCTTGACTCTGAGTTTGTGATTGATGGTTTGGAACCTTTTATAATCATTATTGATATAAGAATGTTCCTCTGCCTCAGCAGATGGTAAAGTCATTAAAATTCTCCCGGATATTTTTTCTATTAGGCTTACACCATCCTTTTTATCAGAGTTCTTTTGTTATATCTGTCATCTGCTTTCCTTGATTTGCTTGGCCTATTTTCAGGAGGAAATAAAATTCATTAAAGATGCATTTCAATCACATATTCTAAACTAGAAAAACTATATCATTTCCCTTCTGATCTAGAGATTAGCACAGGAGCAGTTTATTTCCTGCTTCAAAGAGTTGTCTTGTTACAATGGACAAGCCATGTGTCAGTTAAAACATTTGGAAAGAATCACTGATAACAAACCATCTAAGCCACCAAATGAATACAGATTCATTCTTTGCTAGGCAATGCACAGAAAGCCTACAGACACTGGTGATTATTCAGCCATTAGTTTGGCAAAGAATTGCTCATCCACTTCTATTCCATGCGTGTATCCTAGAACAGAGAGAAGTCACCAGATTTCTTTAGTAATGGCCAGAAAATATAAATTTATGGCTTTGTAAACCATAAAAATCTATCACAATTACTCAACTCTGCTGTCATGACATGAAAGCAGCCATAGAAAATACCTAAATGGATGGGTGTGGCTGTTTTCCAATAAAACCTTATCTACAAATACAGGTTTGGGGCCAGATTTGACCCATAGACCATAGTTTGCTAACCTTTGTCAAAAAGCAAGGAGAGTGTGGGATGAAGAATTATGATGGAATAGGCTGCTAATTCTGAGTTCTAGAATATCCTTTCCACCTTTCTGGGCCTGGAAAATCCCTTCTCACTCTTTCATACCAGTTTACATGTCCTTTCTTCAGCAAAGTCATTCTCAGCTTTACCATACAGATTTTTTTTCCTCTTCTTGCACTGTACTACTGTGGTTGTTAATTTTCAAATCTATCGTTCTTGCTAAACCATGGCCTCCTTGAGACAGAGTTGACAATCATGCAAGTAAACTCACCTAGGAAATTGTGGGACTGGTTTCCTGGGGTTGAGCAAACCTTCTTTGGGACAGGAAATATACCACCTTGGTACCTTCTTACATAGCAAAGTGCCATTATTTAATGAATAAATGAAAAATAAATATAAGAAAGAAAGTGATAAGTAAAACATATTATGGACAAAGAGTATGCTACATGAACTCAGAGGAATAGAGGGTACCTTCAGCTTGAGGGAGGAAAGAAAGCTTTCTAGGAGGCTAATTCTTCATGTAGGGTATGATAAGAAGGAAACTAACATACATTCCAGTCTTTGTGTGGCAGGCAGTTTCTAGACTCCTGGCATTCAAATTCTATGCATTCTCCTCATGAGCGTGGGCTGAGTGTAATGAGTCACTACTAACAAACAAAATACTGCGAATGGGATGGAAAGTCTCTCCCCAGATTAGATTAGAGAAAGAGTGCAGCATCTGTCTTGCTCACTCTCACTCTCCCCTCTGCTCACTTGGAGGAAGGTTAGTTGCCTCACTCTGAACTGCCCTACGGAAGCCTTATGACAAGGAACTGACATTCACCCTTCATCCTTCTTCCAGAAGTAATACTGCACAGGCTGCATGGTGCCCTGGGCCAGCAAAGAACTCAATCCCATTGACCTCTGCCATCACGTACTATCTGCAATTTTGGATCCTGCCAGGGTTAAAAGGTTTTGTGCTAGAAAAATTTAACCTGGATTTCTTAGTTTGCCAGGGTTGCTGTAACAAAGAACCACAGACTGGTTGGCTTTAATAACTATCTCACAATTGTGGAGGCTAGAAGTCCAAATCAAGCGTCAGTAGGGACATGCTTTCTCTGAAGTCTGTAGGGTTCAGGTGGTGGCTCACCAGCAATTCATTCCCCAATCTTTGCCTCTGTCAACATGGCCATCTCTTTCTCTCTGTCTCTGTCTAAATTTCTTCTCAATATGGGGACACCAGTTATATTGGATTAGGACCCATTCTATCCAGGTTGGCTTCATCATAACTAATAGCATCTTCAAAAATACTAGTAACAAATGAGTTCATGGTCACAGGATCAAGAGTTAGGATTTGATCATGTCTTTTGGCAGGACATGATTCAATTATTAAACTTGTCAAGTATTCTTGTGAGATGGCTTCATAATTTCTAGACCCAGCCACTATTCAAAGTAGAATCTTCTTCATGGAACTTTCTCCAGAGGCTCCTGAGGGATACTCCCCCACAACAAGATCTGGGCTTCTCCTTCAACTAGCCCCTCCTCATCCCAAGTCAGCGTCTATTACTGGCGATATTCCTCACACCACCCATTTTAGTGCCCCTTCTACCCTAACATCTGCTCTCTTGGGAAGAATCTCCTTTCAAGCCATTCCAGAGTGACATTTTTACCCAGAGGAGAAAACAGTGGCATTCTAGGTATAGTTCGCTTTGTTCCCTCACACAAGAATAAGAGACCATCCTGCTGTTTCCTCCAACTTCAGGAGATGAAAGTAGGCCTCTGAGTGGCCTGATTGAGGCACTACTCTTTAGGCTTTGACTATCTGCCCCCTGCCTCTATGGCGCAAAGATGGTGCTCACAGCGCAGGTCTTGTCAATAATAGTCATTCTCAAAATCATCTCCCAACCACACTCTCTCAATCCATCAGTACCTTCCTTAGGGGTGGAGAATTTCAAAATTGTGAAACTGATCCTCTAATACTTCATTTGAAAACCTGCTTATAGTCTAACAGCTTGTTGAAACTTCAATTTTAATATTAAGTTACAGCACAGCCAGAGTTTTTCTCTAGGGACACTCTTCTAGAATGCATTGTGGATGCTGAAGTTTGAAGAGACTGAAGGAGAGGAACTTGACAAGCAGTTATTGATTAATGTAAGCTATAGACAAGTTAGGTCTGAGCTAGGGCAGTATTAGTGGGAATAAAAGTAGGAAGATTGTCTCAAGAGTCATGGTAGAGGTAGATAAATAGGACTGAATAAATATGACTAAAAATAGGGACTTGGCAAATTGGAGGGAAATATTTGTCAATAGAATATAAATCAGAATTCAGAGGGAGGGGAAACAAGAAGTCATGTGTCTGACCTACAGGCACTGTTGGGATATCCTGGTGGAGATGAGTTTCAGGGAGTTAGAAAAAGGGCCTCAGAATTAAGAATTGAAGTCCAGCATCATTTTCACAGAGGTAATTATTGAACTCATTATAGTTATAAAATTAACGTTAGAGAGTGTTCAACAATAGAACAGGACTGAGAAAAGGATATTCAAGACAACAAGAAGAAAAAAATACCACAGAGTGACAAGAACACTCAGAAAACTGGAATCCCAGGAAGGCAGGGCTTTAATGAAGAGGTAGTCATTAACATGAAACACTGCAGCTTGGCTCAGAAAAAAATTACTTAACACAACCCTCAAGAAGATTCTCAACAGAGAAAGGTGGAGTTGTTCAAACCAAGCCCATACTCCAAGGGCCAGGAAACTGAGTAAACTGGTAAGAAGTGGAGGCAACAACTGAAGAATAATCTTGGGAATTTGTCAGTGAAAGAGGGAATCTCTTGAGAAGACGTAAGTGTGTAGGAACATTTTAAAAGTAGGGTTAGTTAAGCATATTTGAAGGCACAGGGGAAAGAAATAATAAATAGAAATGTTCATAGAAGTGAAAGAGAAGGGATCTGTGACAAAAGGAGGATCTCCAAAGGCATGCAACAGGATCAAAGGAAAGGTGTAAGGAGATGAGCTTTAAACCAATTAAGAGAACTCAAAAACATACTTGTTCACAGCAACATTATTCACAGTTGCCAAAAGGAGGAAACAACCCAAATATCTATCAACAGATGAACGGGTAAAACAAGGTGTGATATACACAAAAGATGGAATATTATTTACCCATAAAAAGGAATAAATTTCTGAAATGTTCCTGCAGTGCCTTTGAATATTACCACATATGAAATTGCTAGAGTATTTTTTAATTTTTCCTGAAACATGAGTGTAAGAACATTTACATAACAGATGGCATGTCAAATGAGAAGGAAAAAAGGAGCATTCAAGAAATTGTGTCAGAACTTGGTGTTAGGCATCTGTAATAAAAGCTCATTAAATAAGCTTTGATAGGAGTGACATTGAAAGCATGGCAATGTTAGATATTCCCTGAAAAATACTCCCTAGGGAATCAGCAAATAAAAGCATAAATCAGGCTTGCTTAGAACTCTGGAGGATGGTAGAGAATGGAGAAGAACTTTTCAAAGCTGGAATGAAGAGGAAAAAAATCAGTAAGAAACTTCCATCATGGACTGCCAGTCCACATCCCTCCCCCTCACTCAATGCTGCACAACTTAGGAGTTGCTCTGAAGAAGTAACCTGGATCCTTCCCACCTTCACAGGGGACACAGATTAGAGTTACCACAGCAGTGAGTTGGAACCCCATCCATATCTAAGCATGGGGACCTAAGTCTTCAGAGACCCAGGGCAGAACACAAGATGCTGAGGAGTACAGTATACAGAAAGGCCTTCAGGTGGGAAGGGGGATGAGACCACAGTAAAACTTTGGCTGGCAAGTAGTGAGCCCATTCAATCCGTTTTCTCTTGAATGGACAACCAAAATGCAAAACAGGCTTTTTTGGAATGACCGACATTTCCGGATTGATCCAATCTGGCTCTGCAGAGTGGAATAAACTAACAGGGAAAAATGAGAAGCAGAAAAGACTCACAGAGATGTGGGGGGGGGGCGGGAACTGAACTGCCGTAAGACAAGAGGGTCTCAGGACTGAAGAGTATAAGGAAACAGAGCACAGCATGAGGGAGATAATTTAAACAAATCATAGAAACTGTGGAGAAAATTCTACACAAAAACAAGCAGAATAGATCATCGTTCCCAGATAAGGAAACAGAGGAAAGGAAATTTTACCTTTAAGGTAAAACAATTGAACAAAAAGTGCAATCCTAACAATTTCACCACATATCCAGGGCAAGAATCAGATGAAGAAGAGCTGAGAAAATCTGATGAGATAAGCATGAGTTATACTAAAGGTCTAGAATAAGTTGGGCAAAGCATCAAAGAATAGCTTAAACACAAAGCTAATCAACAATAAAACCCTAGACAAGAAGGAGACAGTGACCCTTAGAATTAACTCATCAAGACAACCAGATGCCTAGACATCAGTAAAATAAAATTGCAAGCCACACTAAGAAACAGGAAGATATATTCCAGTTAAAGGAACAAATTAAAACTTCAAAGGAGACTGAGAATTTGGAACAAGCAATCAAAGATATTCAGATAAATCTCCTAACTGAATTCAAGGAGATGAAAGCAAATATGCATAAGGACATAAAGAACAATAAAAAGACAATATGTAAGCATAAAGGATTTGAAAGTATAAAAAAGAACATTACAGAAATTATGGGATGAAAGACACAATAGTAGAGAATAAAAATATACTAGAGGCATACATTTGCACATGTAAACAGGCAGAAAAATAATTAGTGAACTAGAATACAGGGCAAATGAAACATACTGTCAGAAGAACAGATAGAGAAAAGAATAGAAAAAAATTGAGCGATGTCTCAGGAATTTGAGAGACAATATGAAGCACTCGAACATATACTTCATGGGTATCCCAGAAGAAGAGAAGTGAAAAGAGGTAGAAAGAATATTTGAGGAAATAATGGTCAAAATTTTTCACCTCTTATGAAAGACATAAATATGCATATCCGCACAACAAAATAAGCCCTAATTGACCTACTTTGAGATATATACTGATCAGAATGTCAAATACCGGAGATAAGAATTCTGAAAGCAGAAAGACAAAAGTATTTTGTCATATACAAGGGATCTTCAATAAGACTAAGTTCTGATTTCTCATCAGAAAATATGGAGGTTAGAAATCAGTGTTATGAAATATTTAGGTACTGAAAGTCAAAAATACTTTATTCAGCAAAACTATTCTTTAAAAATGATGGCATGTTTAAAACATTCACAGATCAAAACAGAGTCTGAGACAGTCCATCAACAAGAGACCTACTATGCCAGTAATTACTAAAGGGAGTTCCACATGTTGAAAGAAAAAGACAGAAGAAATGATTTAGAGTACTGTGAAGAAATGAAGATATCAGTAAGGTTAAGTAAGGGTAAATGCAAAACCCAATAGTACTGTATCCTCAATATACAACTCTACTCTTTCATTTCCATCAAAGTCAGAATAAAATTGAACAAGAAAAAGGCATATGTCCTAATAATGGACATGAAAATTATAAAGTGAGAAAGTAGGAAAAAAGCAACATAAGGAGGGAAAAGGTAGCAAAAGACATGTACACTATTGAAGTAAAGTTGGTATCTTTTTAAATTAGTGGGTTGTAGGTATAGGTTATGTAATACAAACACCCGGATAACCACTAAAAATGTGTTTAAAATAAGCAGAAACGATGAAGAGAATAATCAGATCAATCACAGAAAAAAAATCAACTATACAGAAAAGGAGGTAGCAATAAAGGTAAAGAGAGACAAGAAATATATATATGACATATAAAAACCAAAGGACAAAATGGTTGAAGTAAGTTCTGCTTTACAATAATAACAATGAATGTTAATGGATTAAACTCACCAATCAAAAGACACAGACACCAGAGTGGGGATAAAAAACATGACCCAACTATATGTTGTTTTAAAAAGATTCACCTCAGACCCAAAGACACAAATAGGTTGAAAAGTGAAAGGTTGGAAAAAGATATTCTGTGCAAAAAATTAATCAAAAAAGAACTAGGGTAGCTATACTAATATCAGACAAAATAGGTATTAAGTCAGAAGCTGTGATAAGAGACAAAGAAGGACACAATTTATTAGTGAAAGGAGCAAACCACCAAGAAGAAATAACAATCATAAATACACAAACATCTAACTGTGGTGCTCCAAAATACATGAGGCAAACAATGGGAAAACTGAAGGAAAAAATAGACATCTCCATAACAATAGTTAGAGCCATTAATACACTACTCTTATTAGTAGATAAAACATCTGGAGATATCAGTAAGAAAACAGAAAACTTGAATAATATGATAAATAAACTAAGCCTAGGAGACATATACAGAACATTGTACCCCAATACAGCAGGATATACATTCTTCTCATGTGCACATGGATGATTCTCCAGGATAGAACACATGTTGGGTCACAAATGAAGTCTAAGTAAATTCAAAAAGATTACAAAGCATCATCTCTGACTACAGTGGAATGAATCTGGAAATCAATCACGAGCTGAGAACTGCAAAGTCCACAAATACGTGGAAGTTAAATAATACTTTCTTAAACAATCAGTGGATAAAAGAATAAGTTCCAAAGGAAATCAGTAAATACCTTGAGGCAAATGGAAATGAGAACACAAGATGTCAAAACTTACTGCAAGCCACAAAGGCAGTGCTGAGGGGGATATTTATAGCTCTAAACACCTAAAAAGAAGAGCAAACTAATCCCAAAGCAAGCAGAAGGAAAGAAATAACAAATATAAAGCAGAAATAAATGAAGTTGAGAAGTAAAAAACAATAGAGAGAATTCACAAAATCAAAAGTAGGTTCTTTGAAAAAAATCCCACTAATTTGATGAATCCTTAACTAGACTGACAAAGAAAAAAGAGAGAAGACAGAAATAAATAAAATTTGAAATGAGAAGTGTGTATTATGGTTTGAAGCTTTATGGACCTCAGAAGAGCATGTTCTTAAAGCTAATCCATTCCAATGGGTGTAGACTTAGTGTGGATAGGATTTTGATTAAGTTATTTCAGTTGAGGTGTGCACCAGGTGGGTTTTAATTCTCTTATTGTAGTCCTTTATAAAAGGATGAGAAACATACAAAAGACACAGAAGTTGAGAGAGAAGGAAACACACAAAAGCTGACAGAAAAAAGCCACAGAAACAGAGAGGAAGACATGAATCCAGAAGCTTGAAGCAATGAAACCCAGAATAGAAGGGAGAGACCAGAAGACACTGCCATGTGCCTTGCCATGTGACAGAGGAGTTCTGGATCACCAGCAGCCTTTCTTCTTTCAGGAATAAGGTATTGTCTTGATGATGTCCTGATTTGAACATTTTCACAGTCTCAGAATTATAAGCTAGTAAGATAATGATTCCTCATTATTAAAAGCCAGCCCATTTCTGGTGTATTTCATCTTTTTCAGCTTTAGTGAACTAAAACAGAGGACATTAGTAGTGAATAGAGAGAGATGATAAGAATTGTAAGAGAAGACTATGAATAAATGTATGCCAACAAATTAGATGAAACTGAAAAATTCCTAGAAATATACAAACAACCTACACTGGTCTAGAAGAACTAGAAGACCTCAATAGATCAATTACAAGTAAAAAGATTGAATCAGTCATCAAAAACCTCCCAAAAATAAAAGTCCAGTATAAGATTGTTGGTGATTTCTACCAATCATTCCAAGAAGAATTAATGCCAATCCTATTCAACATTTTCTAAAAAATTGAAGAGGAGGGGACATTACCTAAGTCATCCTATGAGGTCAACATCACGCTAATAACAAAGCCAGATAAAGTTACTACAAGAAAAGAAAACTACAGACCAATTCCTCTTATGAATATAAATGCAAACATTCCTCAAAAAAAAACCACTTTCAAATCTAATCCAACAGCACATTGAAAGAATTATACACAATGATCAAGTGGGCTTTAACCCAGATATGCATGGTTGGTGGAATGCAAGAAAATCAATTAATGTAATACACCACATCAACAAAATGAACGGAAAAAACTGCATGGTCATCTCAATTTACACAGAAAAGGCATTTGACAAAGTCCAGGATCCTTTCTTGAAAAAACACTTAGGAAAACAGGAATAGAAGGAAATATTCCCAACGTGATAAAGAACATATATGACAACACCACAGCTAACATAATGCTCAATGATGAAAGACTGAAAGCTTTCCTTCTAAGATCTGGAACAAGGCAAGGTTGTCCACTGTCACCACTGTTATTCAATATTGTACTGAAAGTTCTAGCCAGGACAGTTAGATAAGAAAAAGAAATTAAAAGAGACTCAAATTGGAAAGGAAGAAATAAAATTTTTATGCTACCAACATATTCAATGTATGTCCACGCATAAATAAATAATTATCCCTGTGAAATTAAGGAGTATATTTCATAATTTGTTTTTATGATTTTCTAGACAACGAAAAGAAGTTCAGCAAAATATGTCCCATTGAATTATAAATCCCATCGGTGAGTCACCAGCCCTTCTCACACCATGCTACAACACAAAAAGGCAATAATTTAATATTTACCTAAGGAATGAATAAATACATAACTAAACAAATATTAATAATTTGTTGATTAATAATAAATCAATTTAAAATATTTATTGATAAATGAATAACACACTAAGAAGACTAACTAAGGAGAATTATAATGGTGAAATTCAAGGTTCATTCTAAAAGTACAAAAAGATAACGATAAAAATATGACTCATTTTTCTTCCCTTCAAAGGAAGGCAGCACAGGGTGGTGAATTTCATAACCTGTCCCCAGTTGTGGGGATGAATCAGAGGACAGGGTTTAGAAAGACAAACTTTAAGGGGATGCGATTGATAGAAGTCTGTCACCCCAGCAGGTGTTTTATCACTGAAGCACAGGAAACAAGACAGCTATTTTCCCATAGGTTAGACCCTATGATTAGACAGGTCTTTATGTCTAATCATAAAGACCACTGAAGGATCTAACCTATGATTTGTCCTTTTTCAGAAACCAATGTATACTTGCCATAAATTTCCAATTCTATATTCCATAAAATTGTCCTTTTTCAGAAACCAATGTATACTTGCCATAAATTCTCAGTTCTATATTCCAGAAAATGTACAACTATACATTGATATGTAGAGAGCCAAACGCTTGATTTAGAGCTGGATGGCTAGAGGTTTAATGGTATCTGCCCATGATGCTATGCCTATCCATTCAATAGTCAATTTGTGTTCATCTTCACATCTTTCTGTATCCTATCTGAATAAATGAAGCTTAAAACAAGAACATGAATAAGGACTTTGAAGGTCCTCTCCCTTCAATGGTTGATCATGGCTAAGGCTGATGAGTAGGGGAGATGATTAACAGAGAGCTGATGGAGAAGGGAGAGTATATGAAGAGGAAGTAACTCAGTTATTGTAAGTGAAGGAGTTTATCCAACAATGCCTTACGATTAGATCCCGATAATTTGTTTTTCAGGAGGAATACCATTAAAATTATTCTTGCCATTTTAAATTACTAACTGATTTGTAAGCAGAAATTTTGAGAATGTAGAAATATCAAGTTCCTCATAAAAAAAGAAGTAAAACTTCCACTAATTGAGATAACATGATCCTTTATACAGAAAACCGGAAAACCCTACAATGTAGCCTCTAGGCTAATAAATGAATTCGGCAAAGTTCTGGATTACAAGATCAACATGCAAAAATCAGCAGTGTTTCTATACACCAATAATGAGCAAAATGAAGAATAAATCAAGAAAAATACTCTATTTACAATAGCAACTAAAATAATCAAATGTCTAGGAATAAGTTTAACCAAGATGTTCATGCACTTGTATACTGAAAACCATAAAATATTCCTAGAAGAAATCAAAGACCTAAACAAATGGAAGGACATTCCATGTTCATGGACTAGAAAACTAAATATTGTCAAGATATCAATTCTACCCAAAATAATTTACAAATTGAACACAACCTCAAGCCAAATTCCAACAGCCTACTTTGTAGAAATGGAAAAAAACAATCATCAAATTTATTTGGAAGGGTAAGGGGCCCTGAATGGCTAAAAACATCTTGAAAAAAAAAATAGGTTGGTTCATACTTCTGAATTTAAAGGATATTACAAAGTTAGGTTGATCAAAACAGCACGATATTGGCACAAGGATAGGTATAGTGACCAATGAAATCACATTGAGAACTCAGAAATAGACCCTCACATACTGATTTTTGACAAGACTGCCAAATCCACTCAATGGTGAAGGAATGAGGGTCTGGGAGAATGGGATATCCAAATGCAAAAGAATAAAAGAGGACCCCATCTCACACCATATACAAAAATTAATTCAAAATGTATCAAAGAGTTAAATATAAGAACCAGGAATATAAATCTCCTAGAGAAAATGTGTGGAAGCATCTTCAGCATCTTGTGTTAGGTTTTTAGGCTTTAAACCCAAAGCATGAGCAATGAAAGCAAAATAGATAAATGGGATCTCCTCAAAATTAAAAACTTTTGACGATCAAAGGAATTTGTCATAAAATTGAGAAGATTACTTACTCAATGGAAGAAAATATTTTGAAACCACATATCCAGTAGAGATTTAATATCTAGAATATATGAAGAAATCCTATAACTCAAGAATAAAAAAACCAAACAACTCAATTAAAAAAATGGGCAAAATACCTGAGTAGATGTTTCTCCAAAGAGGAGATTTGCCAAATGGGTAAAAAACATATGAAAACATGATCAAAATCACTAGCTATTTGGGAAATGCAAATTAAAAAAACAATACATTGTCATTTCACACCCACTAGAATGGCTACTGTTTTTTTAAAAAAAAGCAGAAACTACAAGTATTGGAGAGGATGTGGAGAAATAGGAGCACTCACTTATTACTGCAATGTAAAATGGTACAGCTGATGAGGAAGACAGTTTGTCAGTTCCTCAGGAAGCTAAATATGGAACAACTATACAGCCCAGCAATTTCAATATTAGACATTTACACAGGAGAATTGAAAAAGGGGATTGAACATAATATTTGCACATCCATGTTCATAGTCACATTATTCAGAATTGCCAAAAGATGGAAGCTACACAAAGGACCATCAACCAATGAACGGATAAACAAAAAGTAGTGTATACATGAAATGGAATACTATTCAGCTGATAGGACAGAATGAGGTCCTAATGCATGCAAATACATGGACAAACCTTGAGGACATTATGCTGAGTGAGCTAAGCTAAACGCAAAAGGACGAATATTGTACAATCTCACTGATATGATGCAATTATAATTAGCAAACTCATAGTGTTAGAATCTAGAATATAGGTTAACAGGGGATAGATTGGGGCTAGAGAAAGGGGAGTTTATGCTTAATTTGTATAGAATTTCTACTTAGGGCGATTGCAAATGTTTGGAAATTAATGATGGTGTTGGTAGTATATTATTACGAATGCAATTTACAGCACTGAATTATATAGGTTAATGTGGTTAAAAGTGTAAACTTTAGGTTGTATATGTTACCAGAATAAAAATTAAAAAGTAAAACAAGGGCTGTATAACACAGCAAACCCTACTGTAGGCTATGGACTATAGTTAATATTACAAGCATAAGAATGTTCTTTCGTGAATTATAACAAATATATGACACTGACACAAGCTGTTAATAATAGGGTGGTGTATTAATCAGGATTCTTCAGAGAAACAGAACCAACAGGAGGTATCTGTAAATAAGATTTATAAACGGGTCCCACACAACCATAGGAATGGAAGCATCCAAAATCTGCAGGGCTAGCTGTGAAACTGGTAGCTCTGATGAAGGGTCTCAACAAACTACACAGGAGAGGCTCACTGGCTAAAGAAGAAGCAGTGGAACAGTCTCTCTTCTTCCTTAATAGTCTTCAGACTGATTGGATTAAGTCATTTGTAGAAGAGATGTCTTTAGTTGATCGCAGATGTAATCAGTCACAGCTGCAATCAACTAACCTGATGATTTAATACACCAGCCTTCCAGTTTCTTAACCTGCCATGAAATATCCTTGCAGCTATATTCAGTGGTTGCCTGACCAGATAACTGAGCATCATTACCTGGGCAAGGTGATACCAGAACCTAATCATCACAGGTGGTATATGGGAAAAATATACCTAATATAAAACTATGGACAATAGTCAATAGTACTATTTTAATAATCTTTCATTTATCATAATGAAGGTAACTATTTTAAGAAAGCACTAGCAACAATTGTAATAAAAGTTCCACACCAATGTAAACTGGTGGTGCTGGGGGGGTAGTATATGGGAATCTTGTACTTTAAGTATGATTATTTTAAACCCATAACTTTTCTAATAAATAAATTTTTAAAAAAAGAAAGAAAGTTATGATACATGTTACAACATGGATGAATCTTGAAAATATTATGCTAAGTGAAAGAATCCAGACACAAGAGAACAAATATTGTATGATTCTGCTTATGTGAAATATGTAGACTAAGCATATTCATAGAGACTGAAAGTAGATTAGAGGTTTCCAGGCCAGGCTTCAGGAAAAATTGAAAGTTATTGTTTAATTGGGAACATGGTCTCTGTTTTGGGTAATGAAAACTTTGGGTAATAAATGATGATGATGGCAGTACAACACTGCAAATGTTATTAATGCCATTGAGTTGCACAAACAAAAATGGTTAAATAGAAAATTTTATTTTATATATATGCTACTACAATATCCTTTTTAATGACAGAAAGGCACTTATAAACTAAAAGGACGAGAAGAAAATATGGGGGGAAATGTGAGATGCAGAGGAGAAAGGTTCATCAAGAGAGTTCAAATTAGGTAATTTTAAAACTTTAATAAACCAGAAAGTGAGGTCATTTTGAGGAGGGAGGATGGGAGGGATTGATTCCTTGCAAGGGAAAAAGAGTTTTGGAGCAGTCACTGCATGTAGTAGACTTTTAAAAGGAATCAATCAGAAACTAATGAAGGATTACTGATTCATACTGAGGGTTTAATTGAAGCTAACCTCTTCTTCCTCACCACTCACTTCATTATCCATGTCACTTTTATTCAGGGTTCACTAATTGACACTGAGTTGTGACTTTCTTCAGAACTGCTTGCTAATTCAAGAAGAAGAGCAAAGAAAGCAGATGGAGGCAGGCACTTGCCCAGAGCAGTTAAGGATGTAGATGGGGTAGAGAGAGTCCAGGGTAGCAAGAGAGTAATTTCTAAATGGCTGACCACTCATCATGGAAGCAGAGAGTGCAAGTGGTGAGTTGGCTGAGTAGTTAAGTCCACAAAGATGGCAGATGGAGGTAGAAAGGTAGCAGGTGAGAACCAGAAAAGTGGAGTCATGAAGAAAGGTATCCAATCTCTACATATTGGTGGAACAGAGAAAAACAAAACAGATTGAGAGTTGTTAAGCAATGGCAAAGATGGGAGAAGGCTGGAAGTAGTTATGATGTGTGTAGATGCTGTTAGAACACTCCTGACCTCCCTATTATTCTCTCTTAACCTGTCTATTCACTGTGTCCCATGGGAGTGTCCCAGGGGCCTACCTGATCAATGAATTGGGAAGAAAAACCTAAAAGTGTTTATTTCACCTGTTCCCCGCTTTCCCTCTGGGCACTATCTCCCCAGAGGAAACACTCTATCTCTACTGCTGTCCCATGGATGGAGCACTGCTGAGGTCTGGTATTTTCTGAGACTGGGCAAGAAATTGTGGCCATTTCTGGGATTCTGGTCCATTTGACTCATGCTAAGCTACATCCTCCACCTTGGACTTTGTTATTTACCTGCCACTCAACTGGGGGGATTAAGGAGGAATTTGATATTGGGACTTCAGAGATACTACAGCAGCATATTTAAACCTACTGATACCTGGAAATCTTTGTTTTATTGCAGTTATAAGTTGAGTCCGTAACAGAAATGGAACCCCTCTTTAAAAATGCTTCTCATTCCTTTTCTTATCCATAAGCTTTATCTGGGAGTCACAATTGGTTAGTTCCCTGATGAATGTCCAGTTTTTCTTTGCAATGCAAGAATAGGTGTGCTTATTTAATATTAGCTGGGACCAGAGGTCCGAAATCCCTGATTTTTTCTTCTTCCGGAACAATGAACTTCTGCCTCATTCAGCTCTTTTCTGGTTCTTTCTGGCCATGCTAGGTGCTCTAAATGAATTTCCCTGCAATGCAGAATGTCCAATCCAGTTGGAAATAAAAAGCTGGATCCAATTCTTCTAGCTAAGGAAAGATCTCTGGTAACAGAATAGCATCATTCCATTCTGTTTCTAGAGAAAAATGTGTGATGAATGAAACAATAAAATTGGTCCATTTTTAGATGAGAAGAAAATGTTTGAGACAAGCATATAAAAAATATATATGGCAGACCCAAAAAATTTAAATGTGGTATAATAGATAAAGTGGAAATTTTCACAACTTAAAGCCCAAATTCCCCTGTGTAGGTCCAAATTAAGCCCTTTCCTAGGATGTGTGAATTTATAAATATGCAGCGATCACACTGCCATTGCCCCAGCTCCATACGTGAAAATGACATCTACATGACTGCCTGTATTTGTAAGTGCTAAGGCACAAATCCCAAACCAATGCTTAAATTAAGTTTATATTATACATAAGAGTCTCTGAAAAACTCTGTTCCTGCCAATGAAAATGTAACCATAGTAACTAATGTACTGCCAAAGAGGGAAAAAACACATGCACTGATGGTTTTTTTCCATCACAAGGTACGTATTAAACAAAATAACAACAGATTGGGGCCATTTCACTGCAAGGATATTCTTTCACAAATAAGGTTACAATCTCATAGACTTCTTTGAAATAGAGAAATAATATCCTCTTTTTCATCCTTATCACTCTCACTCAAGGGCACAGAATAAAAAGTCCTTAAATAGTACATTCATATATTCAGTAGGAAGTAAATGGACATGAATAGAAAAAGGCATTGTTTGTTACATTTCAGCAGTCTTTTGTTTTATGAGATAACTAATTTATTAAAAAGAATTGTTACCTCATGTAAAAGAGAAATAAATATACAGAATTATGTTAAGACACTACAGCATATTAAATTCTATTTAAGATCTAGATTTTAAAATCCTAAAGGAGAGTCTGGACGTCCAAAGCAAATATAAGCAAAATATACCAGTGTACATCCATAAAGTAATTTCTTTACCTTCCAATTGTTTTGCTGCAGTATTTGAGAAAAATAAGTTTTGATCCAGCATTCATTTAATTTTAATATTTGAATTTAACACTTAAAATTAAGGGTTTTTTTCCCTTTAGTCGTGTTGAATTACTGTGGTATGAAAGATAAAATGGCTTTATAAATTTCCATTTAATAAATTTTATACTTCCAAAGTGTACTAGCTTGCATGTTATGAAATGAGGGAGCCAGGGAACATGTTAGAATTCAGATTTGGGCTAATTGAATGTGTCTTTCTCTAGGAACCTAGAATAAACAAATTTTGTATTAACCCTGAGATTTAACATAAACACAAAATTTTTGTTCTATATGCTTACGCTCTATATTAATCCTTCCTTTTAACATACTCTTCTCTATTTGGTGTCATTTTCTTCTACTTTTTTCTCTTTTTTTGCTATTAGAAATAACAATAAATGTTGACAGTATTATGGTTTCTATTTTCTGTAAGCCACCAACTTCAAAATCTGTGGAATAATAGTAATTATTCCTGTTGGCATTGGTAACATGAAAATAAGCAATGTAAAATAAACAGAAAATGGGGAAATAAAGTTGCAAATCAAAGGGTATGAAAACATCACCTTTCTTTTATTAACAACTCTAGAGTGAGAGATTTTTTTAAAGCAAACATTAATATATAACTTCAGAAACTAAAGCAATGACAAAATAATGTAAAACAAAGAGAAATTAGATTTAGACACTAAACAGATGGATGATACACAGATGTTTCTAGAACAGGTTCTACAACAATCATACTTGAACAGTCTATGGGAAAATTGAGGTGATTTCTTTTCAGTTTTAAATTAGCTGTATTTAAAATTTAGATCTAATAAAAAGTTCTCCTGCATTTCTGCATGTGCCCATTATCCAATCTAAAGTGCAGTGAATTGGGCATTCATTTCAAAATGTTTTGGCTTATTGTTACAAAGACATTCAACCTCATGGCCATTGCTGTCATTATCAGATTATGTCCCTAACTGATCACAGTTGGCCACAGCTTTCCTGGGAGTTATTCTATCCCCAAATGTTGGTTACTATACACAGCATTCATTTGGAATGATGGATGGCTTCCAGTGCCATATGAAACCATGAACTTGGCTCCACTTTGGGACAACCCAATCCATCAGAAATCCAGCCAACCCCAGAAGACATTTTGGGTTTTGCCACGCATGCTGGAGAGCTGACAGCCAATTGAGGACTAAGGCTCCATTTTAATGATTTTTCCTGGTCTTGAATCTATCACTGCCAGACTGACAAGCATCAGAACTTGGAACCCCCATTATAAACTATTTAACCTATGAGTCTACATGGTATAAGGATTGCAGAGCTGCCCACCCAGAAGCCTGTAATAATGAAAATTTGCTTATCCAAGCCACGAGATGACAGGATACATCTGCCCTATCAATAAGGACCTTGAAGATTGAGGCATTAAATGCTGGGTTTTCAACACTTTTAACAGTTATAGCAACAATTAAATTTTGGGTTTTTTTTTAGGATGCCAATGGACTAACGATTTTAGGATGTCTGGATACAGAAGCTAAGAATATAACTCTATACATACAAATATAAGTACTTATAGGGGCTAATGCAAATGAGACCAGAACACAACACTGGCATATCCAGGATGGTCTGGAGCCTAAAATAAAATTAAGCCTCTATAATAGAAACAACCACTGCAGATGGACTGGTGATGGAAGGAGATGTGGGGCATCATTTATACGGGATATGGAGAGAACCATGTTGTGCTGGTTTGAATATGTTGTGTACCCTAGAAAAGCCATGTTCTCTTCATCATTCAGTATTGTACAGGATGGAACCCTTTGATTAGATTTTTTCCATGGAGCTATAATCCACTTAATTGTGTATGAGTGCTTTTAATTAGATGGACCTGAAACTCCACACATTTAAGATGTGCCTTAGTTAGTTTACTGGAGTCCTTTACAAGGGGGACATTTTACGAGAGAGTGCAGAGCCAACACACTCAACACGAGACCTAGATGTTTGGAGACGCAGGGCCCAGCAGACATCTCCATGTGCTTTCCCATGAAATGCCAAGCAAACGAGAACCTGGAGAGACCCAAGGGAAGCCAAGAGATTAAACCCAGCCCTGGAGAAGCCAAGTAAGGGAACCACAGGAAACAGAGCCTAAAAACAATGGAGGCCAGGAGCCATGGATCAGCAGATGCCAGCCAGATGTCTTCCCAGCTGATAGAGATATTCTGGATGGCATTAGCCTTTCTTGAATGAACTAACTTCTTGTTGGTACCTTAATTTGAACATGTTTATGATCTTAAAACTGGAAACTTAATAAATTCCCCTTTTAAAAGCCATTCCATTTCTGATATATTGCATTCCAATAGCTTTAGCAAACTAATAGACATGTACTAGTTGCCAATAACCATGGGTTCCCCAAAATATCCTAATCCACTCCCTGGAGCTGCATGATCACTGTGGCCAAGGCCCTATGTGGAGGTGAAACACTCTCTTCTCTTGCTGCTGTGATCCACATTTTGAGATGCTAGTGTTGCAAAATGGCAACACCTCTCTCAGCCTGGATCTCTGACCACCACCAAAGACATGCATTGGATGTGTCTTAGACAAGAAAAAAGTTATACCTTTGGCCACTGAGATATTGAAATTAATTTATTGTCATTAACCTTACCCTGACTGAGAATGCTGAGAGAAATAAGTGACCCTGAGGTAAAGAGATGCCAGGTATGTTCTGGAAAATAGCAGGAGGTAAGTCTGATTGTCAGAGCACCAGGAAAGGAAGTCTTGGCACTGGTTATACGAAGAGCTCTATGCTGATATTTAGAGGTCAAGCCTCTGTCATGGAACCTTCTTGAAGCAGAACTTCTTGAAAGGGGGTATAAGACTTTGTGGTTGGAACCAGGAATTACAATGAGAGGATATGATCATAGAAAGAAGAGAAGTTGCTTGTTTACCTTAGTAGGGACGTAATATGAGGATAGGACTCTCAACTTACTAAAACAAGGCTCATAAAATTCCTTATGACTAAGGATAAGTTGATGTTTAGGTGTGGGGTGGGGTTAAGTTACCAGTATGGGTCTTGAAACCCCAACTCTGAAGAAAGGTAGTTATTGCCAAGTGGAAGCCATCACAACTAATTAAAAATTTTTAATGGAAAAATTTAACCAAGATTCATATGATGACCAGGCTTCTCGTTAAAATGATAAGATGATAGTAACTCATGCTGGATTGATTCTCACAGGCCATGTCAACCTAAGTGGAAAAAAGTTTCAGGAAGCAGGAATTAGTTCAAGGATATTTTCAAGCCAAGGCTACCTCTTCTGTCCACAGTCTAAAAGGTTACTTAGTCCTCTCAGCTAAAAAAATGTTCATAGAAGTTCAGTGTCCTCAGTATTGATAATCAGTTACATAGATTTATGGCATTAATAGAAGGATCTTACTCAATGAAAATCAACTCATAAAATTTCTTTCTGTTTCCACATACTTAAAAACATATTTTTAAAAACATGTCTGATTGCCTTTTGAAATGTGGTAATGTATAATGTATATTTTGACATGTGTTTTCTTCTCAAACTTGATCTGTTATATTATAGGAAGTTCTACTAACCAAGTCAAGGGAAGTCCAACATTCAAATGATTTATCAAAGAAGAAAAAGATTACTAGTGAAGAAGGGATCCAGGGATTGATGAACAGATACACATGAAAGGAAGATAGAATTTTATATATGGAACTAATTCTCATAGTCAGTAGAGAAAATATATTCTGGCCATAAATTTTAGGTCATTATGTTGGTCAAATTACCACTAAATCGTTCATTTAGATTGGGAATTGAAGCAAAAATAAGTAGCCATTTTTTAGTTAAAACAATAATTAACTTACAAATGATCAAGTGTTTGATATGTGTTATTATATATAGACAAATTAGGCTGATGTAAAAAAAAATAGTTTGACTTGATTGGCATAAGTCATCAAGTAGATGTTTAAAGTCATTTAATGCTTAAAGTTCTTACCTGTGGTGTATGCTCTTGAGCTTAATAAAATAAACTCTTTTTTCTCTTTATGAGTTATTGTAATATTTTATACCTTTCTCTTTCAAGCAGAAACACTAAACTGTCAGTTTTTTTCAAAAACCTGAAGACAAATACTTAGGTTTATATTAACATCTTTATATTTATACATAGTTATGTACATCATGTACACATGGAGCTTTAAAATGTTATCCTACTTAAATCAATAGTGTAAAATTTATTGATTCAATTCAATCATGAGACGAAAGAAAAATGAACAGTTTTTCTTTCTTGCACTTATCATTGTTCATGCTAAGTTTCAAATTTGTTAATGATTATTTAAAAAAAGCCATCGACATCATCTCAAATTGATACACAAATGGACCAGGGAATTATCAAAGAAACCAGTTAATTTTCCAAAGCCTGTAAATGAAAACATCAGAAAATATTTTATGTTTAAAGAATTCATGAACATTAAACTCCTTTAAAACCTTATGATTTAATTATTTAATTATCACAATATCAAAATATTTGGAATTTTATTCAAAGTATGAGCATATCTGTTACAGAAATACTCACACACATTCCCCTGACACAGTCTGGTAGCACAAGCTTCTTAAACAAAGAAAAATTAATTTACATGTTCTAGAATATCATTTAATTATAATAAAGTAAGTAATATGAAATCATAATAATATAAAATACTATTAACTAACAAGTTTAACTACTGAAGTACCTAATCAAAGCAACCTTCCTACAAAGATGAACATTTTCCTCCCTGTAAGTGAATGAGTTACTAACCATTTTCTGGTAGAATATCATTGGATTTATAAGTCAATCCTAGCTCCTCCACTGTCGACAGATGGCCTCAAACTCCAACCCAGTTAGGCAGGTGGACCAGCTTGTCAACCTTCATGGGGACAGCAAGGTCAGTCTTGGGACCTCCAAGTGGGAGAGACATGGGCCAAATAGAGTCAAGCAAGTAACCAGATGGGAAATATCATACGAAATCTGATACGAAGAAAAGACAAATGATGTTAGTTGGATTAAATATCCAGGAGAGGAAGCAAAGTAAGAGAATAGGTTATAGGCAGAGTCTCTAAGGGATCAATGACTTCACCAATAAGAACAAAATATGGAATCCCAGATAAGGAAGGAGAGCCAGGCTCTGCATCCTTGAATTGAAGCTGAGAATCACCATCCACTTGGGAATCGCTGGTACACAGAGTTGCCCCATCCCACTGAGGGTAGAAGTGGAGCTTCTCACTGTTTTACAACATGGCTTACATGGGGATAGTACCTACCTTTGCCTGACTTTTAGCTGAGACAAGGTTGACTCGTTAAAGGATTTACTAGGGTCTAAGAAACAAAAAAGAAAAGAAACATAGAATGTCATTAATTTAGGAGGTCTTTTTAAGAATAGATGGTGAGAAAGGGAGAAAATCCAACTTCCCCAAGTGGAGAATTCTTGATATTCTCACAAGCAGTGGAGACAACCAAAGCAATAGGCTGAGCCCCCAATCTTGGGGTTTGTTCATATGAAACTTAACCCCTCAAAGGATAGGCTAAGCCTACTTAAAATTAGGCCTGAGAGTCACCCCCAAGAGAACAACAACAACAAAAAAGAATAGATGGTTGTGTCAGGAATATCCTGACATTTCACTGGAGACCCTTATGCCATCCCACAGTAGGCTCACCTGACCACTATAGATTTCAACAGGATTACCACATTCCATCTCATTTTCACCTTCCTTTTCAGGAAAGGCATAAGCTTTACTTTTTAAAGTAAATCCTTCTGGGGCATTGCAACGTTGGCTCAGTGGCCATGGTCGAGACCCGGGTTCGATTCCCAGTGCCTGCCCATGCAAAAATAAATAAATAAATAAATAAATAAATAAATAAATAAATAAATAAATAAAGTAAATTCTTCTGTAATGATTCTAATCTTTATTGTTTATTTATTCTCTCATATCCCATTCCACAAACTATATATACAATCCTTTCGGTATTTAATTCTAGAGTCTCCAGTGTAATTCTATCATCATTTAATTGCATTTTTTCCAATAAAAAAATAGCAAGGTTTTTTTTGTTTGTTGTGCAGGATTCAACATATGCTAATATTTAATACTCAATAGAATGATTCTCTACAAGATTTTACTTAAAACGTCTTTTAGCTATATTGTATGATTGAATGAAGCTTGGCAAAAAGATATTTTTTCCATATGTATTATCTCATAAAAAATATATTCTAATAGAAAGTAAATGGTGAGTTGTCTCAGTTTGCAGAGCTACTATGACAAACACTACACGCAAGTTACTTTAAACAACAAAAATGTATTATCTCACAGTTTTGGAGGCTAGAAGTGCAGAATCAAATTCTCAACAGGCCATGTTTTCTCCTGGAATGTGCAACATTTTGGTGCTGGCTTGCTGCAATCCTTGGGATTCCTTGGCCTGTGTCTCTGCCTCTGTCACATGGTGATCTGTCTCTTGATCTCCCCCTCTGGCTCTCTCTGACTGACAGCATCTGAATTTCCTCTGTCTTATAAGGACTCCAGTCATGCAATATAGCAAAAGTCACTTTAAGGAAAATGGATTAAGTTCCATGTTAATTCATTTTGATTTCATTTTGAAATTCATTTCATTTGTGATTCTTTTTGGTCTCATCTAAACAGGATCGCCGAAGATCCTGTTCACAAATAAGTCCCTACACCTTACTATTAATAACATCTTCAAAGGTCTATATATATAGAACCAGGGATGGAAATTTGACCATGTCTTTTGTGGGGGACGTGATTCCATCCCCAACATGAGGCAAGAATTTTACCCTTTCCTTACACAAGCATTGAACTAAGAACAATGGCTATAGTGGGCTTTGTAATCATTCCAGAGAATATGACTTAGACTTAAAGTGTTGACAATTTGTGTCCCCTGTGTCATGAGAGGTACCTTGGAATGGCATAGAAGAAATGTGAAAATTGGTGGGGTGATTTTTCCGGGGACCGGGTATAAAAATAAATGATACCCTTGCTTTACCTCTTACCTAATTGTCCATTTCTACCTCAGTTATTCCTGAATCTCTGGGAATCTGAGCTCATCCATTTGTCAAGGGCCCTAATCTCATTTGCTCACATTCTAGTGGTAGAAACATTAATAAGCATGCAAACTGACAACTGAAACGGTAACTACAAACTTTAATAAGTGCTAGGAAGAAAGTAATTAAAAGGGGCAATAAAGTGGAGTCTAACCAAGGTGCTCTGAGACCTGAATGTTTAGAATGAGCCAAGCATGCAATGAGCCAGGGGAGAACATTCTAGATGTTGGAGATATTGGTATCGCCAAAGTTGGGCTCAATCTTTCTTTACCTATTTGTTTTCAAAGAGACATCAAGAATATTTCAGCATGCCATCTCTAATGGTGGAATTTCAGAGTTGGACTATTCTTGGAGAGATATTTAAGTACTTCCTAGCATCAGTCACATGACCCCACAAGCCAATTTTATATTTATTATTTTTTTACTGAATGTTCCTGGAAAAGTAGATCTCAAAAGACCCAACTCTCAATGATCCTCTATATTAGAGTACAACAGTTATTGTTTTACTGAATTGGCCAAGTTTTTGCCCAATCTGTTAAATCTTTGAGTACACTGTATTAGTTAGGGTTCCCTAGAGAAACAGACTCAACAGGAAATACCTGTAAATATAAAATTTATAAAAGTGTGTCATGTAACCATGGGAACATAGAGTCCAAAATCTGTAGGGCAGACTGTGAAGCTGACGACTCTGATGGAGGGTCTGGATGAAGTCCACAGGAGAGGTTCGCCGGCCGAAGCAGGTAGAGAAGAGAGCCTGTCTCTTTTGAATCCTCCTTGGATTGCATTGACTCATTGCAGAAGACACTCCCATCAGCTGATTACAAATGGAATCAGCTATGGATGCAGCTGGCATGATCATACTTTAATTCTATGAAATGTCCTCATAGCAACAGACAGGCCAGCACTTACCCAACCAGACAAACAAGTACCACTACCTGGCCAAGTTGACACATGAACCTGACCATGACATATGTCCTGTAATTTTTTTATTGAAAGCTGGATATGATGTGTCAGGTAAAAGGAACTGAAATAAATAGACCTTTAGTGTGAGGCTTTGTTTAATCTAGCTAGGAGTTAAGTTGTGTTCACTGTTTGCTGTACCTACAGGTGTCAAAGACCAAATTTTCCTCTGGGGTCTTTGTTTATGTTTCCCTGTTGTCTTTAGGTTTTCCTAGAGACCTCTTCTTAAACAGGGCCTGAGACTTGGAGTTCTTTCCATTGTAATCCTGTTATTATATAGGAGCCCTACTCTGTCCCTGGCTGTGACCTTCACAGTGTACCTAAAATCCCTGAGACAGGAGGCTACAGGGGACTGGAATTTTGTACTTCTCTTCCTCCAAGTTATTTTGACTTTGATAAAACCCAAGTCCCTTGGGATCTCATAAAATAGTTTCTTTAGAGAACA
Organism: Myrmecophaga tridactyla; assembly: GCA_004026745.1. Taxonomy (NCBI): domain Eukaryota; kingdom Metazoa; phylum Chordata; class Mammalia; order Pilosa; family Myrmecophagidae; genus Myrmecophaga; species Myrmecophaga tridactyla. The sequence goes on from PVIY010005825.1 coordinate 46,970, forward strand.
GTCTTTTGTTAAGAAGAGGCAACTCTGGAAGTATTTCAAAATGGGTAAGTTCCCACTCATCTTGCTAGATGTCGAAGGGGAATCTTCCTCAATCTTTACAGTGAAAGTATGGTGGGGTTCTTGGAGATAAAACTCAGGAAAGTGTGGGCCCCCACCCTAAAACTGGGCCCCCAGAGTTTTTAACTCTCAAGCAAGCCTGCAGTGATCGTCCAGCAATACATCAATTACAGTTTAAGCATTATGACCAATACTGGCTCCAATGGAGAGTGTCTATTCCTGGGCTTCTCCTCCAGGTAACCTATGGTTCTCTTTATCTGCCTCTTTCTTGATTTCAGAGCAGTGGTTTGCTATATGACCTCAAGTCTCTGTTGTATCTAAGAGATGTTATTATTATTTTGTTTGCTCAGATTTTTTTTGTTGTCATTAGGCCAAAGGTGAGGATTTCTAAGCTCCTTACATGCTGGCCTGGAAACCAGAATAAAATGTTAAATCTCAACTACCCATCCCAATCTAGACAGAAATCTTTCTTACATGGCATCTCCAATGTCCTTATATGAGAGAGGCCAAGGGAGATTAGACACACACAAAGGAGAAGGTCATGTGGAAATTAAAGCAGAGATTGGAGTGATGCTGAACCAAGCTAACGATTGCAGCAGCCACCCGAAGCCGGAAGGACAAAGAACAGATTCTCCCCCAGAATTTCCGGAGAAAGCGCAGCCCTACAGATGCCTTGATTTTGGTCTTGGCCTCCAGAACGGTGAGAAAATAAATTTCTGTTGTTTTAAGCCGTCTGGTTTGTGGTAATTTGACACAGCAACTCCAGAGAACTAATACAAGAAAGAATATCAGTAGGAAGAATATGCAAAAAGAAGCAGAGACTGATAGGATGCAATGTTGGTGGAACTTTAGGATGCAAATCCACAATGCTAGTTGCGTCTATCCACAGTGCTTCCTGGGACTCTATTCCGATGCATCTGAGACTAAGGCCCACGACTCCTCAACTTAAATTTCTAGAACATCTTGCGTCCCTTTATTGCCGCATGTATCTTCACAATAAATACAGCTCAGTCCTCCACAAACATTTGGGCAGGAATGATAAAATTCTATTCTTTGCCACAAAGACTACCTAACAGAAATACACCGTGGTACAGTATTATTTTCACCTGTGAAATAGGGAAACAATAAAGATACTGAGACATTTCATCCTTGCTGAATCACCTGGGTCAAAGGCAGTGGCTGATACATATAGTAAGCACTGACTAGCTGTTTCCTTAAAAATGAGATAGTGACTGAATGAAAGAAACAGTGAATATTCATAAACATTCATTATTGAAAAACTGTTCTTTACAGAAAAATGAGAATTATTTTTAAAACATAGAGATGTCAATTGATATCACAATTTCTACTAATAAGATATTTCAAAACAAAACAAAAAAAACCCTTAAGGAACAGTTCAATATTTTAAGGTCTCAGCAAAGATACAGCTAGTAATAATGAGTCCCAGAGCATAGTGTAATCTACCTCACTTCCAACAGTATACATACAAAGTATGTTCCCCTGGGATAAGAGGCAGACGGCTTCTGTGAAAAGAAGGAAGGGAGGGAAGAAAGCTAGGAAAGCAAATATTCATAGCCTGGATTTTTATGCATATGAGTTCAATTCTTCAGAGAATTTTTGCCTTAATCCTGTTTCAGGGCAGTATTTGATGGCCAGAATTAAATGAAACCCATATGGTATTAAGTAGTCTAATATATTTAATGGTCTCTTAAATGACCCTTATATCTAACTTGAGAAAACAATGGAGCACTACCTTGAGCTCATTTTGCATCTCAGCCATTTCTGCTAGAAGCTAACAGGTATAAAAACAGTTTGGTAAGTCAAAATTAACAAAATTGTATTGGGATATGAATTATCATTTTCTTAGCCCCATTCAGTCCCATACATCAAAAGGACTTCCTGATAATGATTAACATGATAATTCAACAGGTTATAAATAATTTTTAGTTACCCCTTTAATCCTCTGTGATTTATTCTAATTGTTTAATCTTATGCAGTGCCCCCTTCCTGCATCAAAATACACAAGTTCAGCTATCAACTATGGATGGATTTCTTTCATATGATTTATCTTAGTTCAGAAAAGACAAAGTTGTTTGTTAAAAAGGACTTCTTGTTTTTGTTCTCTGTACAGATGTATAAATCATATAATATAACAAAGCCATTCTTTAAAGTTGTAAAAGCAATAAAAAATGTCCTCCACATTTATTTTTCCCTCTTAGAGCTTAAAACAGTTAAACTAATTTTTTTCCCCAAAAAAATTGCTGCTGGGCTTAACAGCCTGTACAATAAGTTACATTTCAGCCTTAGAGGGAAATTTGACAAACAGATATACCTTTAGAAAATCATTGTAGTAATGGCACATTGTTAGCCATACCTGGACTATGTTACACGACAATTATGATAACTAGAAATGAAAAAATTACGTGTGCATTTTTTCTGTTACGTTTGGGAAAAGTACATGCATATCCATATGTGGAAGGTGTCAGTCTTTACAAAGAATGCATTTGGTCCCCCTAAAGTTCTCCTAAAGACTATTAAAACAGACACTAGCTCATAAGTGTACAATTCATTAAGTCCCTACCAAAGGAACAAAAGAGAGTGTGATGTAAGCATTTTATGCCTTCCAAATGATGACCTGTTGCTGTTGAGTGGGAGCGGGGTAAGACAGCAATAAGACAGTTAACTTACATGTAAAAAAAAAAATCTAGGATTAATATTCATACTCCCTATTGGCAACCTGAATCTAGACTTCCTGTTTATAGCCCAAGGAAAATTTATCATATCTAAATCCAGGATTTTCTGAAAAGGAAACTAGAATAGGCCTCATGATGCCAGAGTGTAATGGCTAAAGGAGGCAGGTTACAGGTCACTGCCAACTGATGCCCCTAGGCAGAGGGACAGGTATAACTGAGGATGGCCCTACAGTCATAGAAACATCTCATGGTACTTCCTAAAAACTCTTACACTCATTCTGAAACACAAATGGAGTGCCCCCAGGGAACAGTAGAGGATTTAATTAAATCCTTGACTTTGGGCAAGTTACTTAACCTCTGCTTTTCTAAGTTTTCCTATCTGATCATGGTTGCAAAATGGTTTTAATAATACAGTAATACAACATGTCTCTTCATGTCTGACAGATTCTAGGGAAATCTGCTTTAATGTTAAATCAAAAAAGCAAAATGAAAACGGATCACAAACTTACAAATAGGCATCTACTCTGTATGTGTTTATAACCTTACTTTTAAAAGTCTATAAAAATGCCAAAAAAAAAATTAATGGAAGTTATGTCTGAATAATGGGAAGCATGAATGAGAGAGTGGTCAGAGAGGTGCACTTTCACTTAAAAGTTTAAAAATATAGTGGACTTTCACTTAACAGAGAAATGAGCTCTGAGGCAGATAAGAAACCCCACAAAGGAGAACCTCCTGGAGAGGCACGAATGCCTGTGGCTGGCTGAACTGGAGTAGGAAAAGAAAAGAAAAAAATGAGAAAGTTGCTGTTGTATCGGGGGTCAGGAGAAAGAGGGGGTAGATAAAATATCATTGGAAGTCCAGAAGTTTTACTCTACTATTTACCAAAAACATCTTCATTACTTCACCTCCATCAAACCTTGTTTTTTTACTGGTTTTTATTTTGTGTTTGTTTGCTTCCCCTCCCAAGACTATACTAAAGATAAATTGCCCTTTGTGCTGTTTCGAAATGACATATGTACCCTAGAAAAGCCATGTTTTAATCCCTATCCCATTTTGTAAAGGCAGCTGTTTCTAGTAATCCCTAGTCAGTATTGTATGTTTGAAACTGTAATTAGATCATCTCCCCGGAGATGTGATTTAATCAAGAGTGGTTGTTAAACTGGATCAGGTAGAGGCATGTCTCCACCCATTTGGGTGGGTCTTGATTAGTTTCTGAAGTCCTATAAGGGAGGAAACATTTGGGGAGATTCAGAGAGAGATTCAGAGAGAGCAGAGCAGAACGACATACCCACGAAAAGAAGAGTCCACCAGCCAGCATCCTTTGGAGATGAAGAAGGAAAATGCCTCCCGGGGAGCTTCATGAAACAGGAAGCCAGGAGAGAAAGCCAGCAGATGATGCAGTGTTTGCCATGTGCCCTTCCAGATGAGAGAGAAACCCTGACCGTGTTCACCATGTGCCCTTCCACTTGAAAGAGAAACCTTGAACTTCATCGGCCTTCTTGAACCAACCTATCTTTCCCTGGATGCCTTTGATTGGACATTTCTATAGACTTGTTTTAATTGGGACATTTTCTCAGCCTTAGAACTGTAAACTAGACAACTTATTAAATTCTCCTTTTAAAAAGCCATTCTGTTCCTGGTATATTGCATCTGGCAGCTAGCAAACTAGAACACCCTTTAATTATATTTGTATGCTGGTTTTGTGACACCAACCCTGAATAGGCTTCCAAGAAATCCTGATTTTATTCAAATCACATACTCCCCACATTTTTGTTTTTTAGATAAACAGGATTATACTATACACAAACTTCTAGCCTCTTTTTCCATATATTGTTTTTTTCTTTTGATTGAGAAATCTTCACACGTACATTCCATAAATGGTATATAATCAATGGCTCACAACATCATCAAACAGTTGTGTATTCATTACCATGATTATTTTTTAGAGCACTTGCATCACTCCAGGAAGAAATAAAAAGAAAAAACTCATACACACCATACCCCTTACGCTTCCCTTTCTTTGACCACTAGTGTTTCCGTTTACCCAATTTATTTTGCCCTTTGTCCATCCTATTATTTATTTATTTTTTAACCCATATTTTTTACTCAACTGTTCATACCCTGGATAAAAGGAGCATAAGACATGAGGTTTTTCACATCACCAGTCACATTGCAAAAGTTATATCCTTATTCAATCATCTTCAATAATCAAGGCTACTGGAATACAGCCCAACAGTTCCCTCCAGCCACTCCAACCCCACCCCAGAGCATGCCCTTGCCAAAGCAAGTCACGCAACAGAGTTTTGAAGTGAAGTCAGGTCATGCAGCTGCCCTGTGCCTCAGTTTCCTTGTCTGCTAAATGGAGGTGATAAGTCCTACCTCAGAGCATTACAGGAGATATAGTACATGGAATGGGGCTTATAAACTTAAAAGGGATATCTGTATAATGCATTAGAATAACCTCTAGGATAACCTCTCAACTCTGTTTGCAATCTCTCAGCCACTGAAACTTCATTGTCTCATTTCTTTCCTTAAATAACAACAAATCTATTAAGGAATATAAAGAAATTTCCTTAAACCTCAAGGATTATGTTAACAGGGATAATCCATATTTCTCAGGTTCTTGTCACCCCATAAAACATCAGCCCCCTTAAAATTTCATCCATCCCCAAGAATTTCTGGGCCACCTCTTGCACAGGTTGTTCCAAGCAAGCCCACTCAGCTAGCATGTGAACGTCATTGTTTTGCAAAACAGCCTTGCAGAATTTTGCATCCACCACCTCCCTTCAGGATTGCCCAAGTGCACAAGCTTCCCTGGATACCAACTTTGTTTTTCTAAGGTTAAGTGAGGAGACTATTTACTTTCTAGGGGAGTGAGGGTGGCAAGATTACCTTTTCAAGGAGTTGAGGGCTTATGGGTGAACAGAAACATATTTTCTGTCACTCACTCCTATCTCCAGACTCCCTCTTCCCTTACATGCCCTGGGACCCTCAGACCAGGCATGAATTCTGTCTGTAATTGCATCAAGTACACGCACGTGCCAAGGGGTGTTCTAAGAATATCAGAGGCAGGAAGAAATAAGACATAGGCTCTGACTTCAGAAAGCTCATGGTCTATGAAGGTGACGCATATTTTAAAAAATAAATACAGTATAAAAATGAGTCAAAATTGCCAATTTGATTGCATTTTGATAAGTGTTTGAAGAAGTCACTTCATATTTAATCACCACTGCTCCTATCGTCTTGAATGTGATATCGTTATTTCATCAATGGCTGTATACTGGACCTTTGGGTGGCTTTACCAGCTCATATCATTCAACCTTCAAACCGAAATCTAGACCTACCCTCCACTAATGCAGAAAAGAATGAGTAAGTCTATCCAGTTTATCCAAAGCTCACCTTTCTATAGGTTTACCCAACAATCAGGAGTTACCCAGAGGGGGTAAAATGTTTAACATTCCCAATATTCCTAAATTTTTATGTAGGTTTCCATTCTAAAATAAGTCATTGATTTTTGCAGCATATTATTTGTCTGAGGTATGAGTGCTTGTCACTAAATAGGAAAATACAATAATAATAATATCCTGCAAATAACTGAAGAATGTAATTTTGCTGTAACCACTGATTTCCTTTCTTTTACAAATACTGTTGAACACATAGTAGATGAGAAAAAGACAAAGACAACATTCCAGTCTTCCATTTTCACAGGTAAAGAGAGAAGTAGGGTGAACATTTTTACCACTCTTCAAACCAAGCTTAAGCCCTGACTTCAAACCTGCTAACATATTAAAAATAACAATCTTCAGGGTTTTAGGTTCTTGGCATGTGGCCACCTCCAGATTTCCTAGACCCTAATTCCTAATCTACAATGCAGCCTCTGAAGAACAATTGTCAGAGCTTCACATATATTGGAAAAAGTGATTTTCTATGCACTGCCAAAGGAAAAGTTAAATACTTCATTGAAATGCATAGTAAAGTCCTTTATCACCAGAGGGCAAAAGTAGCTTCAATACTTTATTTCAATTTACATATGTTATTACTGTCTGGCACATAAAGAAGCTCAAAATCTTTCTAGATGTTTCCTGCTTTTCATAGGAAAAAATCTGACTGAGAACGTTTTTCCTTCCACAACAGTGAGTACACCAATTCTCCATATGTGATAACTAATAAAAAGAATGAGGATATTTACCAGTTTAAATAAAATTCTTAATTCCATAAAGTTCTGCCGCATTTTTAAAATCCTGTTTCTTTATCTCATATCCCAAGGTCTCCCATGAATAACATTTTTAAACCCACACATGCCAAATATGCTGTTACCATTCTCACATTATTAGTCAAGTAAAGTTCTTCACTAATTCTACATAACAAAACGTTCACCACACATGCAAAATTTCAGATTCTTCTTGAATTCTTTTTTACCCTGAAGTTCACCAAATTAATTTTTATTTTCCTTGAACAAACCATAAAGCAAAAGGCAGGTTTCAGTAGAAAAGTTTCATTCAGTCAAAATGAAAGCACTGAATTGAAGGTTTTAATTAAATCTGGTCCACTCTTGTATTGAATACCTATTCCAAGGTATGTTTTTCCTCAGCATTGGGACTTTTTGCCTGCTGGCCTCATCTGTACAATATGCAACAGCCTTTATTCCCTTCCATTTAGCCTCTAATTTTCCATTAAAACTATAAAGGAATCTTAGCCAAGCTAAGCCAAGATACAGCAATAGGAAAAGTCTTGGTTTGGATCTCCTCTGATGTCATTTTACAAAGAACCTCTGCCTCACTCTACTCCCCCATTTTTGAACAACCCTTAAGACAGTCTATCTTCTGTGTGGTTCTCAGTTTTTGTTTACTCATTTCTCCATTTCTATCTTCCTGACCCACTGTCCTATTTCGTCTTTCACCTCTTCACTCAAATCCCTGCTCATTTTCTTCTCTTTTGAAATGGAGCCACGAAAGAGCAAAGACTAATGGGAAGAAAGTCAAATGTCTGTCCTTGGGCTATTATCTGAAGTTTCATTTACTTTTTTATTGCACATTTTGTTTCCTACATTTCCTGAAGTACCTCTGGGTTTGTTTGTTTTTTCCTCTACCCGCTATCCAGAAGCCTAAAATCTATCATATTTTTTCCCAATCCCCTGAGGTAAAAGTTCATTCTTTGTCTAGCAGATTCATGTATGCTGGCAAACTAGGTATGCTTAGAAGATGGTTAGTTTTCCATCAACTTTAAGGTAAAAGTATTTTAATAATTTCTTATTGCCTGTGTTCTAAATCAAAAGAGTTATTTTAATGTTGGGATGTGATATGACATTTGAAATCCTTTAGTCTTACAGCATCTTCTCTAAAATAATGTCATGTTCAGTATTTATATGTATCACCCATACCTAAAGCCCTGAGTAGGATTCAGTGATCCCACTTCTCTCTAAAAATATATATTTGTACAAAGAAAATTAAGCCTCAGTGATTCAGAATATTCATTCATTGTTCAATAATTACAATTACTTATGGAGCCTTTCAAACACAGTTGTGGAACAAGGAGTGGGGGATGTTCTAGCTTGCTAGCTGCCAGAGCATGATATACCAGAAATGAAATGGCTTTTTAAAAGGGGGAATTTAATAAGTTGCAAGTTTACAGTTCTAAGGCCATGAAAATGTCCCAATTAAAGCACGTTTATAAAACTGTCCAAATTAAGACACCAACAAGAAGTTACCTTCACTCAAGAAAAGTTTATAAAGTTCAAAGTTTCTCTCTCAACTGGAAAGGTACATGGTATACATGGCGATGTCTGCTAGCTTTCTTTCCAGGCATCTTGCTTTATGAAGTTCCCCCAGGAGCATTTTTCTTCTCCATCTGTGAAGGTCTCTGGTTGCATAGGCTCTCGTGGTTCTTGTGGCTTTCTCATGGCTCTGTGCTTTCTCCAAAAAAAAATTTCCTCTTTTAAAGGATTCCAGTAAACTAATCAAGACCCACATCTCCTTCTAACCAAAGGCTGATACCCACAATTGGGTGAGTCACATCTCTGTGGAGATAAGCTAATTAAGTTACCACCTATGGTCCTGAATAGGGATTGAAACAAACAGCCACTCCCACAAGATGGATCAGGATCAAAACATGGCTTTTCTAGGGCACATAATCTTTTCTAATCAGCATGGATGCAGAGATAAATAAAATGTAGTCCTTACGCTCAAAGGGCTCACAGTCCAATGAGAGATGCAGACACCTAATCAGATAATTATATCAATTGTAATTAGTGCTGTCATTGTGTCATCAAATCGTGCCATGGGACTTTGGGAAAAGGCAACTAACCCAGTTAGATGGAGGAGATGCTGGAAGATTTCCGGGTAGAGGGTAACACCAAGGCTGGGCTGAAATTCAAAACATCAAAAAGACATGGCCAGTTGTGAATATGGAATGGACAGAGGATGTATTAGACAGATAGACAACATTTACAAATACCCTGAAATGTAATGAAGTGAGTGAATGAGGAGTAAGAAAACGTTCAGTAATTCAGAATGCTAGGAGCTTAGGGTGTGTATTGAGGCAAGGGAAGAGATAAGGTTGAGAAAGGTAGAAAGGGTGCAGATAATGAAAGGTTTTCTGGGCAAACTGAAGAGTCCGATTTTGCCTTGAAGAGAATGGGAAAGTACTGAATACTTTACAGCAGAAAAAAATGGCATGGTCCTCTGTTAAAGAATAGTAAAGCCAGTTGTTACCCAGAGCATAAAAACACCATCTTTAAGGGCATACAGATTTGGGTGTACGTCCCATTTCCACTCTTAACTACCTAAGTGACCTTGAAAAGGTCATTCAAGGAGTCTGAATGCTCCTTTCTTTGTTTATAAATGGCAAGAGAACTTGCCAGGTTGTTGTGAGGGTAAGTGATGGAAGGAACTTATTTGAAACTTCGAATACATAACTTCAAGTGATGCTTATTCTCTGCTTGCCCTCTCCCTTCTCTCATTCCCATCCATCCTCACCCCTTCCCTGCCCTGCTTTACACCTAAGAAGTCTGACACTTAAAGACTGAATTGTCCTGGTTCACATTGCTCTTTGCTTCTTAGACAATGGGAGGCACCCACAAGAGGTTGAGGATGGGAGGAGAAAGGATTTGGAGGATTTCTTCCTTACCCCCACAGCTTTGACCCTGTGGTCCTGGTGATGGCCTTTGTATTAGTTAGGGTTCTCTAGAGAAACAGAATCAACAGGGAACCCTTGCAAATATAAAATTTATAAAAGTGTCTCACGTGACCGCAGGAACACAGAGTCCAAAATCCACAGGGCAGGCTGCGAAGCCGACGACTCT
>PVIY010005825.1:57119-91679 GCA_004026745.1 Myrmecophaga tridactyla
GATTAGATTTAGCATCACTAATTGCAGAAGACACTCCCCTTTGGCTGATTACAAATGGAATCAGCTGTGGATGCAGCTGACGTGATCATGACCTAATCCTATGAAATGTCCTCATTGCAACAGACAGGCCAGCGCTTGCCCAATCAGATAAACAGGTACCACAACTTGGCCAAGTTGACACATGTCCCCAACCATGACAGCCTTGCCTCTACAGTACCATGGCTTCCCTACTGTCCAGTTCTCATGGTGCTCCAGGAACTCTTTCATCCTTCTGCCCTTCGTGCTTCCCATCTGCTATTTACCGGTGCCTCAGTACCCTCAGTCAGTTCCCTTGGCCTTGCTTTGGCTTGGGAGTTTCACATTAAAGTCTCTTTAATTTGTCCATCTGAGTAGAATTCTACTGATAGAAACCCATCTGACAAATCCAGCTTTAAAAGGCTGGCAACAACAATTTCAGAAAGAAGATTCAAAAACATCAGAAAGCAAAGTGGGAACAGCATTCTTCTCACCCTGGCATTCTATAAATATGCTATCCAAATGGAAATCAAAATTACAATTTATTAGTAGTAGAATCAAATGGAGTATTAATGCGTTTTCATTAGTTATAGAAAGAATGGTCAGTTGTTGCTAAGCAGCTGGTGTGTGGTCTATTCTTCAAAACCTGTGGCTACTTTAAACTTGAATCTATAATTTTTTCATGAAATAAGTGCAACAACTCTACATGTGGGAGAGGTGAGAGTACATCTGCCATCTTAGCTCATTTTGGTGCCAAAGTCCCTGCTGTGGGAAGACAACAATCTGTTGTAACTATTAATATTGCAAAAGGAAAATCCACAGTAGAAGAAATTTGCATAGTCAAACACCCTAAAGTCAGAACATCAAAAAGTTAGGAGTACTTTAGCCATAAATACTTTGCTAGGATAGGGGGTACTATTAGTCTTGATCTAGATTATTTTAACAAAGTTTTTACTGCAAGGACAACTTTTGTCAGAAAAGGAGACAAAAAAAGTCTTAATCATTAAAGAGCTTATATATCAAGAGAAATTCTCTTGATTATTTATCAAAATATCTTATTTACCAAAAAATTTATCAAATCATAGAGTAAAAGAGCATTTCACAAACTCAAATATTCCCTCTAAAAACTAAAAGGAAGGGGTGTGCCATGGTGGCTCAGTAGGCAGAGTTCTCGCCTGCCATGCTGGAGACCCAGGTTTGTTTCCTGGTGCCTGCCCATACAAAAAAAAAATCCTAAAAGGAAGGTCCTTCTTCTTTCTATGAAAGCTAAGAATGGACAATATAAACCTGCAACTTTATTTTTGAGGAAGAAAGATGATTAAGAATGCTTAGAGATATCTGAAGCTGGAAAATATAAATACTAGTTAATATTCAAGTAAACCCATTAAATTGGAAATATATAGACACAGACTGAGTGAGAGATTATTTTTTGTTATGTCTAGTAAGTATCTTGTAAGAAGGAAATGCTATCTCAGCATCAAACAAATCTGACTTGTTAAAAAAAAAATTATAGTCCATATGAATAAAAGAATTTATAAAACAATTAAATTAGGGGCTTATTATTCACAATGCAAAAAGGATTTGCCACCAGTGCTACTTTATACAGTGTGTCTGTCCTATTGGGGCACGAAAATGTTTTCTAGATCAATAATCGCTTCAAAAATTTTTATTGGCTTTAGATGAATGCTGACAACGCAGAAACTTTGAACTCTACTTTTGGGAGTTACAACCAATAATAAGTCAGAAATAAAATGTGAGCCTTTCTGGAATTTAATGAAAATTTTGGTGAAAATAGATTTCAAAGCAACATTCAAGGAGAAAACCCTCTGCATAGGATTTTACACCATCAGGTTGAAACTAAAAGAGAATATTTGAGCCACAGATTTTTCAAAAAGTAGGTGAACTTCCAATTCAATGTAGCTGACAAATCACACAGTTTCCTCTCTCTTTGAAACCAATATCCCACTGATGGGACTGAAGTGAAATACAATAGAGGATAAATCAAGCAGTAGAGAAGGATTTCACTGCCAACCAAGACAAAGAAAGATTATTCAAAGATATAAAACTGAAGGAATAAACTGATAATAAAACCCAAAACAAAATACAGACCTAAGATTGTACTAAAACAAAAAGCCTTTCCAGAGACCCTGAGAATGCCTCATGGTCAGGCCTGAGAGCAGAGGAAGATTCTGAAGTCAAAGAATACCTGATTTCAAATAGAGCCTCCACTACCTCATACCTGCCTCTGTATCCTCATCTGTAAAATGGGAATAATACAATATTTACCTCATAAAGCCATTATGAAAATTACATGAGGTAATATTTTGCAGAATGTCTGGCTCACAGTAGGTGCTCAAGTATTTAGAAATCCACAAAAATGAGGATACTAACAAAACTTATGGGGAGATGACGTCACCAACATGGCAATGTAAGACCCCCTGAAAAAACTCCCCAGAGATTTAGTGACTAAAAGGACAAATTTCATTTGCTTAGAATTCTGGAGGATGGTAAAGACTGGAGAAGCACTCCACAAATGCTAATTGAAGAAACAAAAAAAAAGTTAGGTAGGAAAATTCCATCCCAGCCCACCAGTTGGTTCTGACACCCTTCTCCCTCACTCAGTCCCCACAGATTGGGTGTTGCACAGAGGCAGCACAGCCCAGGTCCTTCTCACTATGGACAGATACTCTACAGTGACTCACTCTGAGTTAAAAGCGAGTTAGAACTCCATGCATATCCAGGCACAGGGACTTAAGCCCACATTGACCCAGGACAGAATACATGACAGAATGTACCACATACAAAAAGCTCCCTCACCCAGGGCAGGATAGAAATGATGGCAAGAACTATTATGCCCTCACTCAATCCAGTTTGTGCTGGCTGAACCATCTAAAGGCAAAACAGACATTTTGGAAGTGACCCAACTCTCTGGATTTACATCATCTGACTTCCTGGGGTGGAATACCCTAATAATAGGGAAAAAAACAGAGGCAGAAAAGACTCATGGAATACAGGAAACTAAACTTCTGTAATAAAGGATGGGTCCCAGGAATGGAAAGTGAAAGGAAAACAGAGCACTAAGTAAGGGAGAGAGTTAAAACAAATCATAGGGGTTGGGAGAAATTCTGCACAAAAACAAAACATGCAGATCAAGATTTCCAAAGAAGGAATAGAGAAAAGCAAGCTTTATTGCTTTATTGTTTATTGTTTATCACTTCACCTTAAGAGGTGAAAAAATTGCAGAAAAAGTATGATCTTAAACAATATGCCCTGCATATCCAGGGCAAAAATCAGAAAAACAAGAGCTGAAAAAATCTGAACAATTAAACATGGGCTATTCTAAAGGGTCAGAATAAGTTGGACAAAGCATCAAAGAAGAGTTGTTAAGAACAAAAAGCCAATCAACAATAAATCCCCCGACAAGAGGGAGAGATGAAGCTTCAGAGTTAAATTATCAAGATAATCAGATACCTAGACATTAGCAAAAAAAAATTACAAGGCATGCTAAGTGTTTCAGTTTGCTAAAGCTGCCAGAATGCAATATACCAGAATTGGATTGGCTTTTACAAAAGGCATTTATTAAGTTACAAATTACAATTCAAAGGCCATGGAAATGTCCAAATTCAGGCATTAACAAGAAGATACCTTAACTGAAGAAAAGTCAATGACATCCCAGTTTCCTCTTTCACATGGGAAAGCATATGGTAACATCTGTTGGCCCTTCTCTTCTGGGTTAGTTTCAAATGACTCTCTCAGCTCCTGTGGGTCCTTCTGGCTTCTGCTGGGCCATTTTTTTTCTCCAAGCATCTGTGCTTTTCCAAAATACCTCACTATTAAAGGACTCCAGTAAGCCAACTAAGACCCACTTTGAATGAGCAGAGTTATATCTGCATGGAAACAACCTAAATAAAAGATCCCACGCAACAACAGGTCTGCCCCCACAAAATTAGATTAAAAGGATATGACTTTTCTGGGGTGTGTAACAATTTCAAGCCAGCAAAGTAAGTAACTGGAATACAAGACTCAGTCAAATGAGCATATTAAAACTTTAACGGAGACTCAGAACTTGAAACAACTAATCAAAGATGTTCAGACAAAGCCCCTACATCAATTCAAGGAAATGGAGGAAAATATGCACAAAGAGATAAAGGATATTAAAAAAAAAAACAATGTGTGAGGAGAATTTGAAAGTATAAAAAGAAATATAACAGGAATTATTGGGGATGAAAGGCACAGTAGTAGAGATTAAAAGTACACTAGAGTTATATAACAATAGATTTGAAGAGGCAAAAGAAAGAATCGGCAAACTATAATAGAGGACGATTGAAATGTTATAGTCAGAAGAACAGATAGAAAAAAATAGAAAAAAGTGAACAGTGTCTCCAGGATTTTAGTGACAGCCAAAGCAAACCTAGATGACACAAACCTACACGTCATGTGCGTTCCAGAAGGAGAAGAGAGGAGAAAAGGGACAGAAAATGATATTTGAGGAAATAGTAGCCAAGAAATTCCCAACTCTTATAAAAGAGTTGGGACATATGTACATACATATGTCTAAAAAGTACATTGTCCTCCAAACAGAACAATCTCTAATTGACCTACACTGATACACATACAAGCAGAATTTCAAATAACCATGAGTACATAGCGATTATTTCCAATTCATACTTGTTGATTTTTAAATTGTCTCTCTTTTCTCTTACGCTGAATTCTTGTTTGTTAATTATGTAAATATAATTATGTACTTGCTTTATCATGTTATGCATTAATAGTTTCAAAATAACAAAACCTACACATATATTTTTTTTTAATTTTTAGGGATGGCCTTCTACATTTTTACTTAATTTCTATGTATAGTTATGGGAAATACATTCATTATCCTGAAGTCAAAACTATAAAAAAGATACATCCAGACACTTTTTATCACTAGGCAGTCATTTGTATAGGTTTCACCTATGTGTGTATACACACACACACACACACACACACACATATATATATATATGTTCACGTTCCTTCTTTTCTGAAATTAAAAGCAATTTACTCTATATAGTTTGTTATAACATAATTTCTTTCACTAAACTATGCAACCAACCAGCAATATTTATCAATACATGAAGATATCACCATTCTTTTTTACAGTTGCGTTGTGGGTTTTTTTCAACTAGCCTCCTGTTAATAGAGATTTTGGTTGTTTACTGCCTTTTCTTGATGAAATATTGCACAATAAATAGCCTTGTTCAAATGTAAAGTTAAATATTTTTTCAGTTTATCTTTCAATGCTGAAGTGAAATTGCTAGGTCAAGGGGTAGGTACATTTGTACTTTTACTAGATATTGCAGAGTTGTCTTCCATGAGCTTATCTGTTGTTTCCTTCTACGAGCAATGTGTGAAAGTGCCTGGTTCTCGCTTGCTCACCGACAAAGGATGTGACAAACTTGTAGAATTTGGCTGCTCTAAGTGAGAAATGGTGTCTCAGCATCAGTATATATTTTTATCCACCTTATTAGAAGCAAGGTTAAGTATGTTTTCATGTTCAAGGGCCATCTGCACTACTTTTATCTGAAAAATGTCTGTTCATATTTCTTGCTCGTGCTTTGAAAAGGTTTTTGATATTTTCTTCTCAAATTTTAGAGGAGTTAATGTATTTAATATAATAACAATAATAACACATTTTCTGTGACATCAACCATCTTCCCAATTTGTCATTTTTCCGAGGCATTCTTGAATGGCAAAAAGCAAATTTTACAAAAGTGTGGAAAACATATTAGTTTATAAAAGAAAAGTTTGCATGTATAGATAGATAGAATCTATTTATATATTATATATATTATACACTGCACATTATTTATCATAATATATAGCATACAGCATACATCTTATCTTATATGCTATATCTAATAAAGTATATAATATATACCTAGAAGGATATATATATTGAGTTGATAATAGTGATTATGGTTTAAGGAACAGAGGGGGAACTTCTACGTTTTACAAATACTTGCTCTGTTTTGCATGATTTTTTTTAATGAGCAAGTACACACTTGTTTTATAGCTTTTAAATAAACAAAAAAGATAAGTAACTATTTTTTGTTAATTTCCTATAATTCTTTGCCAATATCTATAAGTCTAGTTTTGTGGTTTGAGGAGAGAAATCTGTAAGTGAATTCAGCTTCCACAGTCCATAGTAACAAAATTACATGAAAATTTTCAAAAGAATAGAACTTCCTTCTAAACCTTGATTCAATTGCCTCAAGAAATGAGAATTATAATAATTGCCTTCCTGACACATTTGACTTGCTCCTGTCTCTGCAGAATATTGTTAGCCCATTTCTTTTGTGTGTTATCCCGACCAGTTGCCTTCAGCAGTGAGTTTCAAGTAGATTACAATACAAAACCCATTTCCTCCCTGATAATTTAGTTTCATATGGCACAGTGGGGCAAGTAATTGTTTTAGTTATATTATGATGTCATGATGCATTTTCTCAAACATGTAATTACAACATTTCCCTTTTTTCTTGGTAAACAAGCCAAGCTAACCAACTCAATCCAAGGGATGAGAAGTTCTTATCTACATTTGGGGAAATGTAACATTAGTATTCTACCTCATTTAATATATCTTCATGGAGACATAACAAATGGAAATGACATCATGCAATGTAATCTTATAAGTAATTTGAAGAGAACTTTTAAATTTTCTAAAAAATATAAGGGAATGATAAATTTACAACTGGTGCATCATATCTAGCTAAATGAATTGTGAATTTCTACAGTATTTTTTTCAAAGGTTACAAATTCTTTCTTGTATTTTCTGAGTTACTTTTTAGTGCCAAAATTATCTGATGGCATCAATAACAAAAATGAATTGATCTCGATCATGCATCAGCTAGCACCATATCAGAAGTTTTTAGTTCAGCAAATACATATTGAAAGATTTCACTAAGCCATGATGCTTTGGGAGCATCTGCTCCAATGGCATGAGTAGAAAATCAAATCAGTACTTTTCCAGGATGATCTTTAAGATGCTTACAATAAGTTGAAGGGCCATGACTGGAAAAATTTCCATTTCTCCAGGCATCTACTTGCCCCCTTGCTGATTCACAAGGAGCCCTTTTGAGTCCACATTCAAAAGACTCAAAGAGACTCAAAAAACCCAGAGAGCCATGGGTTCCAGGTCTGCATTAATTAAAGTAATACCAGCAGATCTAACTGATGTATCCCAGAATCTCAGCGTCTTACTACAATAGAAAGGATTTCTTGCTCACTTAACCATTCCAGGCAGGCGTTTGGAGAGTGGGTTCCTACCTCTTGATTCAGGTGCACAGGCTCTTTCATACTAAGGCTCTGCCAACTGGATGTTGACCTCTGCCCAGTAATGGAAGAACAGAAACAGTGGAGAAGGTGCCCCTGCTTCTTACTCACAGGGGCCCCAAATTGGCACACCTCATTTCTGCCCACATGCCACCTCACCTCACATGGGGGAGCCCACAGCCAAACACTGACCAGTGATTCAAAAGGTCACCTGCGCTACCTCACGTTGGTGTTGCTTGGTGCTCCAGAGCTCTGTGTGGAATCAGGATGAAGCTTGTCTCCAGCCATGCCCTTCAGCTTTTCACTGTGCCTTGTTCTGCATCCTCACCCCTCTTCTAACAAGAGCTCAACCTCAAAACATCACTTGTGGTAGCTTCTCTGTCTTGGGTTCTGCTTCCAGCGACTTGACCTAAGACATAGAGTTAAGTTTTGAAGAAAGGAGAATGTAGAGGTAGGCTTATAGCAAGGGCCATAACTTAAGTCAGAGCTGACATGGACCTTTATTTGTCAGGAACCCATAAGAAGGCACCCAGAGGGTGGGCTCTGGAAGGTGGCATAGAGGAGAAGGGGAACAGAGGGGCAAATGCTGCCTGATTACTGCTCTCCTGAAAGTAGCATATAATGATCAAAACAAAGAGCTGTGATATGCAAATGACATTGACAACCCAAGAGGGGGTGGAGCCATAAATTGTGGTCGACTTTGCAATGGTTGGGAGGACAGCAAGGCAGTGACACATGGCCTAATCACCCCCCACAAATATCTGTCATTTCAGTACCCAAGTCAGTACAGCTCTCTCCTATTGCATTCCAAGGCCTCCTCCCCAGACTCATAATTCTGTCTCCCAGGGAAGTTGCCTAGTGGCCTTCACCTCCCTAGAGAACTCCCCTTTGATGAGTTGGCCCACTGGGGCCATAGTCACTGTACAGAAAGTTGATCTGTTTCCTTTGCCATGCAAATCTGTGTTCCCTATAAGCCTGAATCTCTTTCCACCTCTCCTGCCTCACTATATATTCCCAGAAAAATGGACGAGCTGGAGGCTGTGTTCATGGTCCCAACAGATAACATATCTGGTGGCTTTCAACTTATCTGTCTCTTTGCTTTATTAAGCATATATCAAGGGGGCCTAAGGGTGAGGGAAACGGAAAATGCAGAAAACTTCAATGAAACTTTCAGCATGTAACTGATGGGGATGGGAGGAGGGGCTAAGGAGGAGCTCTCTGAGTTGGGCAATTTCCCTTAAGAGCTTGAGCTGTGGAATTGCTTAATAAAGAAAGCAAAGGATGACTGTTCTGGAGGTTATTTTATTTGAAGTAGAATAACAGAAATAATTTAAATGTGTTTCTTCCAGAGATTCCTTACTATCTTTCTGCTCAAGATTCTTTCTACCCTTAAGAATCCATTAAAATCCTTCTTTATAGATGTCCCCAACTTTAAGAAAAAGACAAAGAGACAGAGAGAGACAGAAAGAGAAATGTGTTCTAAAAATATAAGTGATTAGGGTGGGTAATGGTGGCGCAGTGGTAGAGTTCTCACTTCCCAGGCCGGAGACCCGGGTTCGATTCCGGATGCCTGCCCATGCCAAAAAAAAAAAAAAAAAAAAATATATATATATATATATATAAAATCAAATTAACTTTTAGATGCTGGAAAGTAAGTCCTGACTTAAATAAATCAAGAGGAAGAGCTTCTTGAAATGCAAATAATCACTTAATTTCAATTCGAAGAGATTTGTTTTTCCTGAATTTTTCTTTTTCTTTCTTTCTTTATTTCTTCCTTCCTTCCTTCCTTCCTTTTTTCCTTTCTTTCTTCTTCCTTTTACAGGTGATAAATACTTGTACAAATACCAATTCCACCAGATATTTGGAGTTGAGAGTCCCCAACTTGGTTTGTATTTATTGTACGTTTTTGCTTTCACCCCATAGCCCCAGTGAGTGACCTTACCTCAACACGAATATCATATGACTCTGATACTTGAACTCTTTCAGGAGCTTCCCACTGCTCATAGAACTACTGTGGAAAGCAAATTGGTCCCTCCATAATCTCGCCTTCCCCCTAGTCTCCTATTTCACCAAGCCCCTACTTCCCAACTTAATCGGCCTCTACCTAGAAAACACATAGTCACCTGTCAAGCCTTACCTTAAACATCTCCCCTCTATGCCTTTCCTAAACCACTCCATTGTCTGTACCCTGTTGTAATGACTAATTTTATATGTGAAGTTGGCTGATTTATAGTATCCAGCTGTCTGGTCAAACACTGGCCTAGATGTCACTGTGGGGATGGGAATAGCATCTACAATCAGTTGATTTTAAGTCATAATGTGGATGAGCTTCATCCACTTAGTAAAAGGTCTTGGTAGCAAATAACTGAGGTTTCTAGAAGAAAAAGAAACTCTGCCTCAAGAGTACAACATCAACTTCTCCCTGAATTTTCAGACTGCAGTCTCCCCTACAGAATGCAACATCAACTCTTACAGGAATTTCCAGCCTGCTGGCCTTCCCTACAGATTTTGGACTTGCTAACCCCCACAACTGTATGAGCCAATGTCTTCAAACACACATGCACACACACAAACACACACACTCTTATTTTGTTGGTTCTGTTTCTCCAGGAACATTGACCCCTATAATACAGTTGTACTAACTTAGAGCATGGCAAAGACCTGATCGTATATGCCAGTTTCTTTTAGACTTCAAGCTTCTTGAAAAGAATAAATTTGATTTTGAAATTGGGTCCCTGGCATCTATCACAGGCTCTGGCATATAGCTATACGTAAAATAAGCATTTGTTGAATGAATTAATGACTTTAATTTTAAATTGCAAAATATCTTACTGCTTCAGGGTGTCACTAGCAATATAGGATTAGATTCATTTGAATTACCCAAGAGCAAAATTCAGAAAGACCTTCTTTTTTCCACATAGCCTTTACATGTTAAAGTCGGACAACTCAAATTTCCACCAAAAAAAAAAAAGAGAAAAGAAATGTAAAGAGTTGACATTTATTTTAGCTCAAATTAAATACCATGAAATGGATCAGGTTAAACAATGCTAATTTATTAGCTTACCATTTTGAGGCTGAAAGAAAATCCAAACAATCATCATTAAGGTTATACTTTCTCCCTGAAGATGGTGGTGTTCTAAGTTTGGCTGCCCTCCTTGGTCCTTAGCTTGTCACCTGACAAGGCACATGGTGCCATCTCCTGGTCTCTCCCTTCTCTTCTGGGTTCTGTTGATACTTGGCTTCTGGCTAGTCCATCTGTAGCTTTTTTTTCCTCTTTGTTTGAATTTCATTTTCCTACAAAGGACTCCAGTAATAGGATTAAGACCCATCCTAATTGAGGTGGGCTACCCCTTAACTCAAGTTACCTCATCAAAAGGTCCTATCTACAATGGGTTTACACCCACAAGAATGGGCTAAATTTTAAAAAAATGTTTTCCTGAGGCACATGCAGTAGCAAACTCCCACAGCATTCTAGAATTTCACATTGTCTGATGGTTAATATCTTGCTGGAAAAAAAACAAAACAAAACAATGCTATAACATCAACACTTTTGCTCCTTGGTTTCTATTAACAAATCACAGTGTCTTCATTAGCTTGCCTTTATGGCAATGATGATCTAATTATAATAGTCTCCTATAATTGTAAAGGTAAATTTAAAATTTAGGTTGCAAAATTGCCAAGCTAAAAGGGTATTTAGGGGTTCATTTTCTCAGTACCAGGAAATCCCAGGACTTGGTGTTAGTGTTGCTATCCCATTTTAGATTCTGTCATTGTTCTATGTAGAATTTAGGGTTGAATTTAGCCCTGATGTTTTGGACCTAATAAATGATTATTCTCAAAAGACTATCATCATCTGCCTGTTTTTTTGTTGTCACCCTAACACAATATATTCTGACAACAAGGGATCCAAGCAAAATGAACTGGAATAAGTGTCAAATCTATCTTCAATGAATACAATTTATTTCAATATATGCCATGAAATTTTAACCAATTCAGAGTTTTAAGCATTGTTTTTGGAGATACTAAGGAATCGCACATCAGAGCAGCTGCTTCTGAAGATTCATGAAGCTGAGAAACTCTTCTAATTTGGAGACCTTAAGCAGAACTATACTATGTTCCTCCGTGACCATGGAACCTAAAGATGAATTTCTTACCTCTTGCGACTAACCTCATGCCAGGGCTTTGATGTGCTTGTGGAAAAGAAAGTCTACTTTCCACCAAGATCATCAATAAGTATGACTGTATGGAGACAAGTACCCATGAGACAAGAATAATATCACCTAATATTTAGCCACCATTTACTATGTACCAGCCACTGTATTAAGTGCAATTTATCCCATTTAATCCCCTCAAAAATCCTATATGGTAGGTACTTTTTTTTAACAGAACCTATTTTTTTCTTTTAATTTTTATTCTAGTAATATATATATGTTAAAAATTTGCCCCTTTAACCACATTCACATATATAATTCAATTCTTTTAATTACATTCACAATGTTATCTGACATCACCACCAACCATTGCCAAACTTTACAATCATCCCAAACAGAAATTCTCTACAAAAAGTAGATTAGGTACTTTTCAGATCCATATTTTACCTATGCGGAAACTAAAGCTTAGAAAGGTTGTATAATTTACCCCAGGAATGTATTTTGAATTTCAGTTGTATTAATGTGCTCAGACAGATCATCTCAAAAATATTAATCAGGAAATCATATATTTTGAAAAGTTAAGTATCAGAGGAAAGAAGAAGGAGAAGGAGAAAGATAACAGCAAGAACAAAAACAACAACAAATGCAGAATTATTATTTGAGGAATTTCCTTCTGACAGACTGTGTAAATACCGCAGGCTTTTACTCCATTCACCACGAAGTCTAAGCAACCTAAAATGCATGTCAGCTGAAAGACTTCAGGGTTTTGGGGAAGACAATGCTACCTGCACAAAATGTCAATTAGTCATCATTTACTTGTTTACTGAGACTCTGCTACAGCAATATACTCTACCAAATGCTGAAAATACTATATTAAACTAGATAAGCAAAACCCCTATATCCAAGTCGACTTCTAGAATTCTAGAGGGATTTGACCAAGAACTGGTTCAGGTTGTGAGGGCCCTAAGCTTCTTCAATTTGGGGGACCTCTTTAAAATTAGAATACCAAAAATTGTGAATATAAAATTAGGTACAAAAATTAATTAATTTCAAATGGAAGATAAACCATAAATTTTATATAGCTGACAGGTACCATAAATATAAAAATGCAGAAAAATAAAATAATATTTTAATTAATTAATTAATTGCTTGACACTCTTGGGGTACTTTTCCCCTAAATTTTGTCTGCATACTCTTTGATCTCATTTCGTAAAACAACAAAATTTTAATATTTTTTCTTTAAGTAGAATAGAAAGAGAGTTCTATTAGCATGGACTGGTTAAAATGTGTATTTGTTATTGATATTTTAACTAAAGTTAATGTCAATTCACAACTTGGCATTGGGAATGACATATAAATTTTTAACATTTTTTTTCAATTTTGAGTAAACCACTATAGCAATTTATTTCTTAGGTAAGCTATTAGAGTTAGTTCTGCTATAAATAAGTGCCATATGAACAAAAGAAGTCTGCAAAATTCTACTTTGTGTGATTCTCATCAAAAAGAAGAAAACATATGGTGTGTTACTGGCTGATAGGAAAGAACTCTATTGTAGACAGGTAACGAGAAACTTGACCTCCTTTTACAATTTTATATATTTAATAATTGGGAGTATTTTGTACAGACTAGCCTCTGTCCCTGCACATTTCACATCCCCATTGTGGATGCACTAGGACATGTTCATACAGAGATATGATCTCTGGCCTTCCTCATACCTTCCAGTCCCTATGCCATGTAGGTCAGCGCAGTGGACTAAACAGGTACTCCCAGAAGTCTCTCCAACACCAAGAACACTGGAAATGACCTAAGTATTCAAAGAAGTAACTGCAAACTATATCCACTTATCCCTCTAAATCAAACTCAACATCATCCCAATTTAGCTAACAGATCCACAGCAACCGCAGCACCATCCAGCTGGTGGGGAAATGAATGGAAATGGAGAGGGAAAAGAGACTGCAGTCTTAAACAATTATGGTTAAAATACCTTAATTTTTCCAAAAAAAAAAAAAGGAGAAGAAAAAAGGACCACATAGACAAATTGCTGGGGCCCCTCCCAGGGCACTGGGAAAAGATAGCTTTACTGTAAACCTAGATTGCCCATTTTAGATCAGTGGCTCTCATTGCAGAGGGGTGAATGATGTTAAGGGAGGATACCCCTCCCAGGAATATTTGATAGTGGCTGGAGATATTTTGGTTGTCCTAATGAGGGAGGGTCAAGAAGGAGATGCATTTAGTGGGTAGAGGTTACAACATACGGATGCACAGGACAACTCCACCCCAACCCAGCTGAGAAACACTAAGTTGTACAAGTAAAGAAACCAACGAGTGAAATAATTCAAATAGAGAAAAAATGCCCTAGAGATATTAAGTCATAGTTTGAGTCTGGAAAGGGAGGGTGTTTTAGTTTGTAAAAACTGCCAGAATGCAATGTACCAAAAATGGAATGACTTTTAAAAAGGAATTTATTTTAAAAAAGAGCATATTTAAGTTGCAATTTTATAGTTCTAAGGCTTTGAAATTTCCAAATTAAGGCAAGGCTATAGAAATGTCCAAACTAAGGCATCCAGGGAAAGATACCTTGGCTCGAGAAGATCAGTGAAGTTCAGCGCTTCTCTCTGAGTTGGAAAACCACATGGTGACATCTGCTAGCTTTCTCTCCAGGCTTCTTCAATGGCTTCACCAGCAATATTTTCTTCTCCATCTCCAAAAATCTCTGGCTGTTGGCCTCTGTTGGCTCTAAAGGTTTTTTTCCAAAATGGTTCCCTTTTAAAGGGCTCCAGTAAGCAACCTCACTTTGAATGGGTGGAGACACATATCCATGCAAAGCATCTAATCAAAAGTCACCACCCACAACTGTGTGGGTTACATCTCCATGGAAACAATAAAAAATATTCCATCCAGCAATATTGAATGAGGATTAAAGGATGCGGCTTTTCTGGGGTACATAATAGCTTCAAACCAGCACAGAGGAGCTCCTTTAGTTTGTGTGGTAAGGAAGGCATCACTGACGAGGCAGCTTCTGAGCCATGAAAAGATATGGAGGGTTGGCACTCCAGGCAGAGTAAAGGGCAAGGGCAAGTTCACAGTCCCCATGGTGGTAAGGAGGTTTATATGGACAAGCTCCATGTGTGAACTGAGCCAGCTACTGTAGCTGGGTCCTTGTGAGCAAATGATGGAATCTGATGATACTAGGCCTTGTAAACTGGGATAAAGAGAGAAATAGGAAAGGAAATGAAGTGATATGATTTAAATGATAAATGATCATGCTAATTCTGTGTTGAAAATGTAATGGGGAAGGGCAGCAAAGAACTCAGGAAGATACCTAAGCATGCTTATTGCAGTAGTCCAGGTAAGCATGATGGGGACCTAGACCAGGTGATGCCAAGGGAGAGGAAGGCAATAGACAGAAAAGGGATTTATTTTGGAAACAGAGCTTAAAGTTTTTGCTAAGGAACTAAAGGTAAGGAAGAATAAAGACAAAACTAAAGCCTGACCCATACATTTTATGGTTCAGCAGCTAGATAGATGTTCTTGTGAAATCTTGAGATGAAGTATACAGAGATTTTGGAGAGTGTTAGCACCTAAATTTCTGTTTGACAATTGTATATTCAAAATGTCTATTAAGTATTCAAATGAAAATGTCAAGAAGGTATAAAATTGGATGAACAAGTCTGAATTCAATAGAGAGATCAGGACTAGAGATGTATATTTATGAGTAACCAGCATTTAGATGCTATTTAAAGCAATGAAAATTCTGAGGGCCATAACTTACCCTTAAAAGTTACTTCTATTTATTATATTTATTATATCTGGTAGTTCACCAAAAAATATTTCAACTGTGTTTTGAAATTTTGAGGACTCATTTTATTAGAAAAAACTAATTTGCAAATGAAACAATAGGCATATTGCCAAAGACCTCATTCTTCTCTCAGGAGCCAAGAAGCTGAAAACCCCAAGCCTATACCTACAACCGAGACCATGTGTGGTAGTGGAAGGGTTGGGGAGGGAGCACCTACTGCTTGCTATATCCTGAAATATCTATCACAACTGATGCCAGATATTTCCACTGGGAGTACTGAATTTAGCAATCACCTTAAGTATAATTAAATTGCATTATCATTTATAATATTAAACTATGAGTAAAGGTGTGCTCTATAAAGAAGCTGAGAAAATGAAGTAGTTGGCTAACTGTAAATAAGAGTTCTCTACCACGAATGTTCCCTTTGTAAAATGCACAGTTACTTTTCCATAGGCAAACTGTGACATTATCCAGTCCATTCTTCTCCTCCATGTAGCTTCTTTGCACACAAAAGCCTTAGCTGGAAGAAATGCCTGGTGGCCCAATATTGATTTTGACATTGAAAAGATTAAAGCCAAGTAACCTATGGCTGAGCAGGCAACATAAATCACCAAATGCATCTGCTTTTCCATGGGAAGAGGCCAAAAAAGTTGTACCAAGGTTCCATAGAGTCTTTGTAGAATCATTTCATTTAAAAGCATACTGTTTTGAAAGACAACTCAGGACAGAGATTACTCAGTTCCATTCCAAAGCACAATCTCTTCTTAGTGATTGGTTTAATGTGAATTTCCAGACACAATATAGTCCAATAACAGTTTCTGTTGTGCCCAAGGAATCTGTGGACAGAAACTATCCAACAGACAGGAGATAGGAGAAGAAAGAGAATGGGAAATTCTCATCACCATCAAGTAGATGACTGAGATGTAAATGTTGAGCAAACATCTGAAAGTAGCTTGAACAGATCACTGAGTGAGATTCATGACAGAAGGAGCAGGCAGGCTTGGGTAAAGAGAAGAATGAGAAGCTGGGCCTGGTTGAGGCTGCAGAAAGCAGCAAAACTGTAAAGGCTGTTCTTGGAAAATCAAGGTCAGTATAAACATTAGTAGCTGGATACCCAACACATACACTGTACCAGCATCATGCCACAGATGATCATGCCACAGATAACCAGGAGGAAGGCACACTGTAATGAAAACAGACCCATCCATCCAAAAAGTCACTTCTCTGCTCATATAACTCCTGAGTCCACTCAGTTACAATGGCTTCTAATATTCTGCAAGGTCTGAACTCATCTGCTCTCTATTGGGCCATGCCAGCCTCCTGGCTATTCCTCAAACATTCTAATTGTGCTCCCACTTTGGATTTTGCATGGCCTTGTCCCTCTACTTGGAATTCTCTTCCTTAGAGTTCGGCATGGACTATTTGCTCACCTGCCCTCTTAATCTAGGTTTATGCTCAAAGCCACCTCTTCAGCAGAGCCCCCTATATAGAACAGCAGCTCTCCTGCACCCTACTCAGCACTTACCTAACTTTTCTCCTTAGCACTGAGCACCAACTGACATACTCTGTTACCTTGCATATTTGTCTGTTCATCTCCCACAGCAGATCTAAGTCTATAAGTTTATTTTGCTCGACACCCAAATATGGGTAGGAGCAAAGAGTGGGGACCTAGTTAAAATGAAAGCAAGCAGAGAAGAAAAGTTCTTGTTAATGTTTGTACCTTCATGGCTAGGTGTTCTGGACGTTATCATTCCAGGTGGGACATCTACAACTTCAATGAAGTAAACATTATTGCATGCATATGAAAGATGAGAATGTTAAGTAATTGTTCAAGGCCAGACAGATAGTAAATAGCAGAGTGGGTTGGAAATCCAGGGTGGCATAACAAGATAAATCTTCAATGAGAACGAGGCAAAACTTAGTGAATTTGTTACTATTGCTTCCCAAATCCTTAAAATAATAAAGAAAAAATATGGAAAGGGGATTTAAAACCTACATAGATAAAGGAAAATTAAAGGAAAGAGAAAGAGAAAGCAATGTCAACACATGTTGGGCAGATGTAATGCAGAGGGAATGATCTGGAAGACCTGGAAGATCCAATATCAATAAAAGCTGAAATCTGAGAGCCTTCAAAGGAGGAGGCCAATAAGGAGAAAGTCAGTTTGAGCCTCAGAAGCTAGGAAAGGGTCAAGAATTAGAGTTATCAGCTACTTTGGGAGGTAAGAGTAAGGCAAGGAGCTAAAAGCAAATTAATTAGTGAAAATTTGGGAATGCAATATAATGAGAAATCACCACTCCCCTGTCCCCCTCCAAAGAACACTCTCCCCACCATTCACAGCTTAAGGACTGCTCTTCCCTCATCCCAGCAGGAGATGTAAGATTGCTCTATGGCTATACTGCACAGAGGGACTTCAGACTGAGGAAACAGTAAGGAGAAAGGCACCTAACCGAAAACAGAGGCAGAGGTTAAGGTGCATTTAGTGAAAAAGGAGCTCCCCAGACCCTTTCCCTGCTTGGCTTCCAGAGGTGGCAGTCGGCTGAGGACTCCCCAAAGTCCCACAGATACTGACAAATAGCCAGAAAAGTCAGCAATCAGCAGGACTCACCTATGTACACAGAACTTCAAATCCACTTACAAATAGACAGCTAAGGGCACCAGCAAGTGAGGACATTACATAACATGAGGAACAGAGATCAAAACAAACAAATATGAAAATGAAACTGAGAAGAGTTACAGAGCAAGACACACACACACACAAAAATTGTTTTAAGTCTATAATGAATAGCCACAGAAAGGTGAGATAATATTTAACCATTATTTTTGTTTCCTAGGGTTGTCATACAAAATACCACATACTAAAACAATAGAAGTATATTCTCTTACAGTTCTGGAGGCTAAAGATCAAAAGAAAAAAAATGTGGGCAAAGTTATGCTCTCTTTGAAGACTCTAGGGGAGGCTTCTTCTTTGTCTCTCCCAGCTTCTGGTCACTGTCAACCTTGCTTGTAGATGCATCACTCCAATTTCTCCCTCCATCATCATGTGGCCTTCCTGGGTTTCTGTGCATCTTTGTCCAAACTTCTCTCTTCTTATAAGCACACCAATCACTGGACAAAGGTTCACTCTAATCCAGTTTGATTTCGTCTTAATTTAATTATATCTTCAAAAAGTATATTTCCAAATAAGGTCATATTCACAGGTCCCATGTAGTCATGAATTGGGGAGGGGCACTATTCAACTCAGTATTCCCATGAAACATGAGAAAATTTTATATTAAAGAAATAGAGATCAAAAAGGATGCTCTTGATGTGGGCCACAGTGACTTAGCAGATAGAGTTCTCGCCTGCCATGCCCAAGACCTGGGTTCGATTCCCAGTGCCTGCCCATGAGAAAAAAAAAAAAGGTGCGCTTAGACACTGAATTATATTTCTGAATGTGCTTAGAGGGGAAATTTTTAAAATTCAAAAATGTGCTTTTATAAAGTAATGATAATGGAAATAAAATATATACTAAGAATATATATATATATGTTAGAAAAAGTCAAGAAAATATCACCAGATGTAGAGCAGGAAAAAAAGAAGATAAAATGAAAATCCAAAGAAACTTAAAACATAGAATAAACATCTGACACATGCAGGTTAGAATGTCCAACTAAAGAGATTGAGGAAATGGAGGAGAGAAAATTATCAAATAAATTATAAAATGAAATTTCTCAATTTCAAGGCCATGGCAAGTGCCAGCCCAATGAAAGAGAAGTCCTCACACCAAAATTTATCCACTATGAAGTTCCAGAACCACAAGGACAAAGAAAAGATCCTATAAGTTTTAGAGGTTTGGAGAAATGAGGAAAAGGTTACAATCTAAAAATTAGAAATTAGAATGGAAGCCAGAGGATAATGGAGCAGCACTCCTAAAATTCTAAAGAAAAGCGATCTCCAACCCAGAATTTTATACGCACATAGTGACTTCCAAATTAAGACTTAAATAATAAGAAAGATGTTTAAAACTATCTAGAATAGGCAAATCTGTAGATACTGAAAGCAGACAGGTGTTTGCCAGGGGCTGGGAGAGGAAGAAATGCGAAGTGACTGTGATCATGGGTACGAGATTTTCATTTGAGATGAACTAGAGTGGTAGTTGCACAACCTCATAAATATGCTGAATGTCCCTGAATTGTACACTTTAAAATGCTTACAATGGCAAGTTTTGATTCGTGTACACATTTCCCCACAATAAAATATGTACAAGGCCTGAAAAAATGTACCTCTCCAACTTTTATCTCCATAGAAGAAAGACCCCAGGTAGACAGTGAAATCATATCTAACATGGGTAGATAGAGGGATAGAAAACCCATGTATTTTCTTTAGAAATCAGAAATAAATGCCAGGGAAATTAAGTGCTGTTGATCCAGAATGGGCTGGCTCTTTGGAGTAGAACTCAGAGATGTGAAGGGGCTGGGGAAGTGATAGCTATTAATCATTAAGCCCCTTCCAGAATTGCTTAACTCAATAACCTGTGCACCTGTATTACAGCAACAAAATTTTGCCTTTTCAAAAGAGAAAGATTGACAAAGTCTTTATGTTTCTTATCAACCAAAATGTTCTTTTCAACAAAGTCAGTTCTCCTGAAGAGCTGATGAAATAACTTTTCAAGAATGGATTAAAAGCATCCAGAGACAGTTTACTCAACAGGACACGACCTGCTCTGCCCCTCTGTGCCCCTGAGCACTTGTGCTACAGAATTTCTTCCCTGGTGGGAACTAAAGCAAGGACTTTTCTGCCTCTCTAATGGGGCCCACCAGGCCTAGGTCATTCTGTTCTGGTACAGATGGGCCTCTGTCATCTTTATACTGAGCCATGGTGGCAGGGTTCTGCCCAGCACAGCAGGACAAAAGCACAAATATCAGATATACTACTGCTGCATTTCCTAGGGCTGCCATCACAAAGTGTCACCAACTGGTTGGCTTAAAACAACAGAAACTTATTTTCCCACAGTCCTAGAGGCTGTAAATCTGAAATCAAAGTGTTAGCAGGGCCATGTGCCTTCTGAAACCTGTAGGGGAGAATCCTTCTTTGCTTTTTCTAGCTGACATTGTTTGCCAGCAATACTTGGTATTCTTGGCTTATAGATGCAGCACTCCAATCTCTGCCTCCTCCATCTTCACATGGCCTTCTCCTTAGTGTCTGTCTTTCCCTGTGTCCAAATTTTCTCTTCTTATAAGCACACCATTCATATTAGATTAGGGTCCCCTTAATCCAGTTTGACCTCATTTTAACTAATAACATCTTCAAAGACACTATTTATAAATGAAGTCACATTCATGGGACCAGGGGATAGGACTTGAACATATCTTTTTTTTTTTTTTAAATTTGCATATGGGCAGGAGGCACCAGGGATCGAACTCCAGACCTCCAGCATGGCAGGTCGGAGCTCTGCCTGCTGAGCCACGGCAGCCGCCCATTTTTTTTTTTTTTGCAGGGACACAATTCATCCCATAACAATTCCCTAAAATGATCTTGTTGTGAGCTTCCATTCACATCCACTGAGAATCATCAGAGTCCACCTCTGCCCAGTGAGTCAGATGACAGGTCTGTAGCTCCTGAAAAGTCTAATGTGGAGATAACTCATTGTCATGGTCAGGTTCATGTGTCAACTTGGCCAAGGGGTGGTCCCTGTTTGTCTGGTTGGGCAAGTGCTGGCCTGTCTGTTGCAATGAGGACATTTCATAGCATTAAAGCATGATCATATCAGCTGTATCCACAATCCAAGGGGAATGTCTTCTGCAATGAGTAATGCTTAATCTAATCACTGGAAGCCTTTTAAGGAGGATTCAGAAGAAACTGGCTCCTTCCTGCTTTGGCCAGCGAGCCTCTCCTGTGGAGTTCATCCAGACCCTCCATCGAAATCATTGGCTTCACAGCCTGCCCTGCGGATTTTGGACTCTGCATTCCCACGGTCATGTGAGACAATTTTATAAATTTTATATTTGCAAGTGTTCCCTGTTGATTCTGTTTCTGTAGAGAACCCGAATAATACACTTATATTTATGCACCCAACACAGATGCAATCTCACAAGGGGACCACATAGCCCTTTCTCACTGGTAGAGTACATTAGTTATTATGTGGCATAAAGGCAATAGGAGCTATGCCTCGCAATGAAAATGTTACTCCAGCTGAGTCTTTATGGTTCTCGGCTGCCAGGTGAGGAGGTAATGGGTGGGGATACTTCAGTCCCCTTCTGTTTATGGCTGTTGTCCAAGGCTTGCTCTGTGCCAGCTGCTTATGGCCACTGAAGTAGCCAGAGGAGGAGAGGGTGGCATTGTTAAGACCCTACTTGGATAGAATGTTCTCTTTTCCCAGGTACTAAGAACCCTCTGAGAAGACTTAGACTTCCATGGATATTAAAACCAGTCACTGTTTTACTAGGAGCTCTCCTAGGAGATGAGCCCTGCCCCATCCGCCTATATCTATTAGGAAGGAACGATGGAAATCCTGCAGCTTCTATTGCCAGCTGTGAGAATAAGAGGGACAAAATGCCTGCCTGCCACTGCTGGAATCTGAGAAGCTGCTGGAAACATGGAGGAAGAAACCCTTTTACCAGAGTATAATTGAGATTAAAAATCCTGCTTTTTACTATAAATTTATTCCTCTTTCTAGAAATTTGTAATTATTCAAAACTATTATTTTAGAAATAATTTAAAATTAAATTTAAAAATTTGAAATACTATAGCACTGATCTACCCTACCAAGAGTGAAACACTTTACTGTCATTGTCACTCTTATTCTGCACTGACACTGACAGCATTCTTACCACTAATTTACAGATGAGGAAATAAAGGATCACACAGTTCATTAAATCACCCTAGTTTACACCATATGCTGGTTTAAAAGGATTCATGCACCTTAGAAAAACCATGTTTTAATTCTAATCAATCTTGTGGGAGTGACCATTTCTTCTAATTACCATTCAGGACCATAGGTTGGAAACTTGATTAGATTATCTCCCCAGAGATGTGACTCAATCAATTGTGGGTATTAAACTTGATTAGATGGAGATGTGTCTCCACCCATTCTAAGTGGATCTTGATTAGTTTACTGGATGCCTATAAAAGAAGAAGTATTTTGGAGAAAACTTCAGAAGGCTGCAGAACAAAATAGAGAGTTCCTTTTGAGAATGATGGGAGAACTTGGTGATTCTGAAAAAGCAGAGAACGCCATAGAACCACAAAGCAGAGAATCCGCCAGCCATCCACATTTGGAGATGAAGAAGGAAAATGCCTCCCAGGGAGCTTCATGAAACAAGAAGCCAGAAGAGAAGGCTAGCAGACTCCACTACATGCCCTTCCAGCCGAGAAAGAAACCCTGAATGTCATCAGCCTTCTTGAACCGAGGTATCTTTTCCTGGATACCTTCGACTGGACATTTCTATAGACTTCCTTTAATTGGGACATTTTCTCAGCCTTAGATCTGTAAAGTTGCAACTTACTAAATTCCCCTTTTCAAAAGCTATTCCATTTCTGGTATATTGCATTCCAGTAGCTAGCAAACTAGAACAAACCATATAAGGATAGCTGGATATTGAACAATCTCACCTTTCATGAATTCAGAGTTCAACTTTATTTTTATGTCCTTATGTCCCTTTAAAATTTGTTCAGTTGGATGAAAAGTCAGGCTGGGCTCACCACTTTTTTGATCCCAGGAAATTAATGCTTTAGAGCCAAGTTCAAGTCACATTCACAATTTGGTAATTGCATGTAATCATGACCTCAAACAAGAAACACAAGAAAGAAGACTGCCTGAGTTTCCTAGGGCCACTGCAACAAACTACCACAAACTGGTGGTTTAAAACAACAGAATTTATTGTCTCACAATTCTAAAGGTTAGAAGTCTGAAATCAAGGTGTTAGAAGGACCGTGCTTTCTCTGAAGACTATAAGGAAGAATCTGTTCCATCCCTTTCCTGACTTCTGGCCGTGGCAGGCAACCTTTGGTATACCTTGGCTTGCGTCATATCTCAATCTCTGACTCCATCATTACATGGCTCACTCTTGCATTCTCTCTTGCCCTCCTTCTTCCCCTCCCCTTCCCCTTCCTCCTCCCCCTCTGTGTGTGTGTGTGCACACATGCATGCATGTTTTCTCCCCAGTTTCATCAGTGATATTGGATTAAGGACCCATGTTACTCCATCATGAGTTCATTTTAACTTGACTAACTCCAACTCTAACAAGCTTATTTTGAAGAAGCTTACATTCTGAGATACTGGCAAATTAGGACTTCAATAAATAATTTAACCAATAACAGAGATCTTAGTTTTCTGCTTTCTGAGTTGCTCTTTCACCTCCTCTCTGTCTCTGTCTACCCACCTCTAGTTTTCCTTGTGATCAAATGTAGGCAAGGAGGAGGGGAAAGGGGGCAGAGACCTCCTACCTGCCTGGCCCCGTCCAAGGCTGCCTGCCCACTATGGGTCTGGCAGATGAGAAAGTGGCTTTTATCTCTAGTGAGCACATTCATGGACTCTCTGATTACAACTCCTAAGAACCAGGAGATGCATACTTTTCCTCTTGGTACCCCTTTGCTCTCAACCCTGGGTTTCTTATGTTCTACTCCATAGAAATGCTCTTTCCACTACAATAGCATCTCCATTCAAGGAGATCCTCTCAATAAAAATTTGAAACAACTCCAGCTCGACTCTTTCCTATTTGGCCTGTAGGAGAGACCCATGATGATCCCAAGGCAGCCCTTCTTCATCATGCAACCCTCAGAACACCTCACTAACCACACTCTGGCTGTCTGACAAGAGATCTCTCATGCAAGAGGAGGAACCCCAGGCCATCGGACCCCAACCTGAGAAGGTGGACACCACGCTTTTCACTAACAAAAGAAAGAGGAGATGAGACTCACCAAATTCCAAGAGCTCTCTCCAAAGACATCGTCTCTTAAATCTCACTTGTTCATCCTTTCTGAATTTATATATCCTCCTTAAAGGAGAGGAATTTGGTTATTTGTAATACTGGTTCCCATATATTTCCTTTAAAAATCTGCAACTCCATCTAAAAATTCTCATTGGAATTTTTTCCCCCATTGCATCTTGACACCTCAGTCAATAGTTGCAATGAGTGTACTTTTACAAGGTTAAAAGGCTGGAAGGAATTAGGATTCAAACCTGGATTAGGACTCCAACTTTTTCTTCTTTCGTACAGGACTACACTGATCCCAGAAATGCTGCTGCCATTGACAGAACCATGAGGAGCAC
Source organism: Myrmecophaga tridactyla (assembly GCA_004026745.1). Taxonomy (NCBI): domain Eukaryota; kingdom Metazoa; phylum Chordata; class Mammalia; order Pilosa; family Myrmecophagidae; genus Myrmecophaga; species Myrmecophaga tridactyla. The sequence goes on from PVIY010005825.1 coordinate 81,647, forward strand.
CAGTAATGTGCACAAGATTTGTCAGCACAGACCCTGTAGAGACGACCAAATGCTCAGGTAATTTTTGATATAATGGCCAAAGTAAGGTTGGCATTTTAGGATGTATATGAGTTGCTGGTGGACTTAGGAAGTTGACAATCTGCTGTAAAACCTCTCATAAACATACAAAATCAAGACAGCATTATTGGGAATGGACATATAAAACATAGCCTCATCTAATATGACTCAAACATCTCACCAACAGGACTTCAGCAACTCTGGTTCTTTCATTTCACTCTAATAGGAATAGCCATTGCAAACATTCTATCTGGTACCCACATCTTATAGATGGAGAAACTGAGACCCAGAGAAGTGAAGTGATGAAACTAACCAACTAATGGTTGAACCAGAGTAGAATTCAGGACTCAGGATATTTCTTCTATGTATTTTTCATTTAACATTTGGAGTGGAAAGAAGGAAAACTTAAGAGATAGAAGATAGGTTTTAAAAAATTTTTCACAGTAATGAGGCATGATGAAATTTTAAAATATTATCTATATTTCCATTGAGTTTTGCATTATTAATCTTATGCTGCACTCGTAGGAAGAGACATGGGTACAAGAAAAGACTGGAGGTAATACTGCTTAGATTTCATTCATGTATCATCTCTCCACTTTTATGCAAATCATTCCAAAATATGCATTTTGCTTTAAAGATAATTTCCCTAGGTATACTGAAAGATGATGCTGAATGATCCAAAGTATCATTTATGCACAGCCTGATACTCCAATATTGCACCTCACTTAGTTAAGAAATAATACTCCATGGTAGGTTTTACTTTATGAGCCTCATTGAGATATTTGTTTCCAATTTTTGAATTAAATTTGCCCAGTAAACTTTCACATTCTCTGATTAAACAACTTATTCTGATAACCAGACAAAAACCTACAGGTGAGTCAAAATTACTACATGTGCTTTCAAAAGACCATTTATCTAATCCAGTCCCTTTATTTTACAGATGGAGAAAAGGAGATCTAAGGAAATTATGGGAACATGCTTTAACAGAACTAGAACTCCTTGCCCTGAGCCTTCACCCATATATACCATTCACCTTTATCAAAATAGATGGTATAGCTCAGAGTGCAGAAATTCATATGCTCATGAAAGATAACTCTTTTAATTTTATTCCTATAATTGAGATTAATTTCTATTTTAAATGGCCACTCTGACAGATGGCAGAAACTAAATATCAACCAATTAAGGTCTTGCACACTTTTTCAAGTCCCTGTATAAGCTGGCACTGGTGTTCTATGCTGGTTTATATGATACCAAGCATGGGTGTGTGGTATGGGTCCTTGATCTAATCATCTATTCACATCAACATGAACATCATCCTCTGATCACTGGCCCATGAAAGTAATTATTCCTCTGCGCCTCTGCTCCTCTCTCTGAGAACACTCTAGATCCAACTGCTTCTCTAATACAAAGGAAATACTAGGTTGCTTCCATCCTTCTCTGAAGGGTCTGATGAAAGTTTTTAAGGTCCATCTGTCCCAATGCCACACCACCATATTCTAGGTTATTATACTCGTACCAGCGGATTTCTGAAATTCTGGGTTATTACCAGCTCCACCAGGCTCATCTTGGAAATAGGGGAACAGGTTCCCCATAAGCTCTATCTGGTATTTGTATCACCATCCTGAGTGACCTGAGGTAAAGGGACCAGGTAGCGGAGACATCCTGGGGAACCCAAGAACATCTAAGCTCTCATTAGGTATGACTCGCATCTTCCCCACTCTTCAGTAGAGGAAGCAGGGAGGGAAGAGATAGTATTATAAATCACTTAGCAAGCATCCAAATCTTTGTTCTAAGGAATCCAGCTATACTACTAACACACCATCATGTCCTGCCTTGGCCAGAGGACCATAGATGGAGATGCTTCTGAAAAGGGACACACCAACAAGAGTCCAAAGCTGACCACCCACAGGCCCATACTAAAATAAGTATTCAAGGATTTACTTCACAAAGAAAAGTGAACCCTGAGGGAACAAGTATAAAAAAAACAGAAGTGAATACAATGATTATTAAATATTTTGGTAGATCTAATTAAATATTGAAGGCTTAAAAATAATTTTACACTTAAAATTCTGGACAATGATAAGTAGAAAAATAACTAGAGTAGAGTTAAAGCAGTCTAAAAGCCCGCAAACTTTAGAATCAACAGAAAAAGAAACTGTACTTCAACATGTATATTAAAATATACGGCCTCTATAGCCAAAGGTTGAATAATTTCAGTAATAAAGTAAATAAGGTAGCTGAAATGTAAAATCAATATGCACTAGTCAATAATGACTTAAATAAAAGATTGAATAAATAAATAAATGGAGAGAAGAGACAAATCTCCTATACAAACAATTGCAAATTTATCTTGGCTATCCACCCTCAAGGACAGGGAGCATAATTCCCCAATCCTTAATTGTGCACAAAGCATAGTGTCTTCCTTACAAAAAGTACAGCATGGAAAAGGGAAAACAGAGAAATTGTACAGTGGAAAAAGGTAGCAAATACCACCTCAGCAGGTGATCAAGGTCACATCACAGTGATAAGTTATGCTAATTCTATATACTCTTGATATGATGTAAAGAAAACGATCCTTGACCTCTGTAGGTTTTCCTCCCCAAAACATATAATCCCCATTTAATCAAAAGAAAAACATCAGATGCTTTCCAATTAAGGTGTATTCTAAAAAATACCTGGCCACTATTGCTCAAATTAGTTGAGCTCATCAAAAGCAAAGAAAGTCTGAGAAACTGTTGCAGCCAAGAGAAGCCTAGGGAGACATGATAACTAAATGCAATGATGCATCCGGGATGGCTTACTGGAACAGAAGGACATTCGATAAAAATTAAGGATATCAGAATAAATTTTGGGATTTTAGTTCAAAAAATACATCATTTTGGGGCCTTAATTGTAAAAAATATACTCTATTAATATAAGATGTTAATTAATAGGGGAAACTGAATTTGGGAATGTAGAAACTCGTAATTTTCTGTAAATCTAAAACTGTACTAAAAACTCACATTTATTTTAAAATAAAAGATTAAGAGCTTTAAACCCCCCCAGAGGAAAAAAAAGAAAGAAAGAAAACTTTATCAACCTTCCTATCTGTGACAAAAAAAGAAAGAGAAGCAAAAAAAAAGGCAAAATGCAAAAAGTTTAGAGTAAGTGCAAATATATCGATACTTACAACAATACATACATTTTAAAATTTATCCGTTAAAACACAAAGCATCTTAACAGAAAATATACAACATTTAAAATGAAAGAAGTGAATCCGCACGTGTTATCCTGGTAGATCTAAAAAAAAAAGTAGCATGGAAACACAAGTTGCAAAAAATAATAATAAGCATCTATATAAATTTTAAAAACACACAATATATACATTGTATGTGGAAAATATAAAAACATACCTGGAAAAGACACATGCCAACTTTAAAAAAGAGTGATTTCTTTTGAGGACAAAGAGAGGAAAATGGGAATGGAAAGGTTTTAAGGAGGATTTAACAGCATTTATAAGATGTTAATTCTTTAAAATAAATCTGAAATTAAAAGTAAGTATTATGAACAAGTTCAATTATTTTGAGGTCATTTCTGGTTTAAAGAAAACAAGCCAGAACAGGCCTGACCCATATTAGTTAACCTATATTAACCTCATCATCCTAGTATTTATCTCATTATGTTACGTGAACCATGGAGCTATGAAGTTTGTAACTTACACATGATTAAGTGCAATTAAAGTCAAACACTGACTTTTTAGTAGAATATCCAATTAAGTCATGACCTGGTCAAATGAGAGAAAACATGATCACAGGCCTATCTGGGGAAGAGTTAACCTCTGTTGCAGGGATGAAATTGGAATAGAGTTAAATGGTCAGCATGTTCCATCAAGATGTAACTACATTTTCCCATCCATTCCCAAGGAGCAGGAAAGACCTATAATTAGTACCTGGCTTCTTTTCTTTTCTTTTTAAAATTCCAGCTCTATGAAAGGAAAGGGGAGAGGAGAAGAGAGAACGGCAGAGAAGGGGAAGAGGAATGGAGAAAAGAGGAAAGAAAAAAGAAAAGAGAAGAAAGGGGAAGGGAAGGAAATAAAGGGGAAAGAGAAGGCGAAACATGCAAATAGAGTCGGGGAAGAGGGGAGAAGAGAGAAGAAAAAGGGAAGCAGAGGAGGGAGAGGGAGTACAGTCTCCTCAAATGGAGGGCTCCTATCAATGGGGGGAGGACCTAGAAGCTCCAGACCCTTAAATAAAAGAGGTGCACAGAGTCAATTGGGCTTGATTTTTCCCCTAAAGATAAGTATTAAAAATATTCAAGGCAGGCCATGGTGGCTCAGCAGGCAGAGTTCTCGCCTGCCATGCCGGAGACCCAGGTTCGATTCCCAGTACCTGCCCATGCAAAAAAAAGAAAGTAAAATATCAAGTTGGTAGGACTTGGAGCAAACAGAAATTGGAACTAGTAGCATTCCATTTGGTCAAAAACAATTGGACAAAATAAAATAGGTAAAGACAAAAGTTTCAAAAATGGCTTTATAGGAAATGTATATTCCCTAACAATTTGTTTTTCATGCATTGATACATTTTCTATGCACCTTGGGGAAGTTCACCAATACTTCACATCTTTTTTGGAATATTATTTCCTACTGATTTTTGTTTTTAATTCTATGCAGATTAACAAAAAGAAAAGAAAGAAAACCCCTAACTCCAGCTGCTCAGAGAAATCCACTGTTAACACCCAGCCTGCGCCTTAACATCCCAAACATTTTGTTTCGACAAACAAAAAACAAAATTGACCTGAACACCTGGAATCCATGCCATTTACTTTTGCAAAAATTTAATCAGTCACCCATGTCAGCTTTCTGATGTCCCCTTGAATCTGAATTACATCTTATTCCTGGAGACACCATTGTCCTGATTCCCAACCTTGGTAGCTTTGTTTCCTGGTATGGCGAGCTGGGGTTGAGCATTAATCAGTTCCTGGCTGGGAGGTGCTAGTTCATGAATCACAGCAATAAGTTGCTGCTACGATTGCTGTAACACTAGGACATTTTTTATTTTCATTCAATTTATTATTTTTGCCCTTTATGTATTTCAATGTGATTTCTAATATAAACATTCTTTTGGGGGTTTCCCAAAGAAAACCCTCAAGTTGTTTTTTTTTTTTTGTACATAGGACAAACAAAAGGCATACTCCCATGGATCTGGGAAATGTTTCCACAAAAAATGCAGGTGTGGGGAGCTGGCAATAGATCTAAGGGTAAAAGCAAAATAAAAGATAATAAAAGTGTTCTAGTTTGCTAGCTGCCAGAATGCAATATACCAGAAGCAGAATGGCTTTTAAAAGGGGGAGTTTAATAAGTTTCTAATTTACAATTCTAAGACTGAGAAAATGTCCCAATTAAAACAAGTCTATAGAAATGTCTAATCTAAGGCATTCCCAGAAAGATACCATGGTTCAAGAAGGCTGATGAAGTTCAGGGTTTCTCTCTCAAGTGGAAGGGCACATGGCGAACACAGTCAGAGTTTCTCTCTCATCTGGAAAGGCACATGGTGAACACGGTCAGGGTTCCTCTCTCATCTGGAAGGGCGCATGGCAAACTCGGCATCATCTGCTAGCTTCTTCTCCTGGCTTCCTATTTCATGAAGCTCCCCGGGAGGCATTTTCCTTCTTCATCTCCAGAGGTTGCAGGCTGGTGGACTCTGCTTCTTGTGGCTATGTCATTCTGCTCTGCTCTCTCTGAATCTCCCATTCTCCAAAATGTTTCCTCTTTTATAGAATTCCAATAAGCCAATCAAGACCCACCCAAATGGGTGGAGACATGTCGTCACCTAATCCAGTTTAACAACCACTCTTGACTAAATCACATCATCCAGGGAGATAATCTGATTACAGTTTCAAATTTACAGTATTAGATAGGGATTATTCTACCTTTATGAAGTGGGATTTTCATTAAAACATGGCTTTTCTAGGGGACATACTTTCTTTCAAACCAGCAGAAAGAGTGAATGGGAAATCATCCAAAGAACCCCAAAATATCCTTTGAATAGCATGTGGTGAAAGAAGACCCTAAATAGTCTCTCACAGACCTTAAATTCCCCATAGGTTAAAAAAAAAAAAACGGCTAGTAAAAATGCTTACTTAGCAAAAGCTATACACTGTAAGTTGCTTGTGGACAAAGCAAGTTATGGTGTATAGCTGAGCAAAAGGAATTGATCTAAAGAGGAACTTCCAACATCTAAAATCTAGATAAGCTTTAGATAGATAGATAAATGTGAACTCATTCATCCATTCACCCATTATAATATCTAGCTTTTCAAGCGCTTAACTGCCTTATAAGGCAGTTCTGAGGATACTTTCCTTCAAATCAAGACAGTTTGTTTACTATTTTACGATTTGACTTTAGCCAAGTGAGTGATGATGATGGAAAACCTTTCTTGATCTACATTAGGGCAATGCAATGTCCATTAGAGGTCACTATAGTTTACAAGTCTGTTCTGCTCTAATAGTAAAAATTGACTTTGTATCATTCACATTTTATCTCCACAGTGGAATGTAATCCCCTTCAGAACAGACGCAAGAATCTCTCCCTAGCATAGCACCTGCTAAGAAGCAAAACTACTATAAGAGGAATGTCTAATAACACCAAGCTGTTTACTCTTTTATAAAAGTTAAGGGTCTGACAAACTTTCCAGCTATTCACTGCAGAGGTGACTGAAATGCCCATGATAAAGGCATGAACTACTCTGGATTGAAAGATCATAATGAATTTAAAACCCTAATGAATTTCTTTCAAGACGGGGAATGCAAAGCACTTGCAGAATGAATAGACTTTTTATATCTGCTTGCTTTTTCACCTTGTTGGGTGAAGTGTTAATATCTGGTGGTAGGTTTCTTTGATCTCTGATAAGCTGGACAACAATTTGTAGTATTAGCATATTTATTCAGGAAGGAAGGTGCTTTGTTTTGCTAAAGCTGATGAAAGACAATATACCATTAATGGCCTCCCTTTTAACAATGAGGATTTATTATCTTACAAATTTACAGTTCTATAGCTCTGAAAACATTGCAATTAGGGCATCAACAGGACCATACCTTCTCTGAAGACCAGCTACCAGCAAGCTTGGGTTCTTCTGTCCAATAGCAAGGCACCCGGTAACATCGCTGGTCCTTCTCTCCAGGTTTCTTTGCTTCAGCTTCAGGCCTTTCCTCCTGTGGCTTTTTCTACAAACAATTCTGAGTGTTTCTCTCTGTTTTCTGTGTGTCCTTATCCTCTTATAAAGGACTCCAGTAAGAGGATTTAGATCCACCTGGAGCACCCCTCAACTGAAATAATAATCAAAAGGAATTAGATTAAATGAAACTCACAGGAATGGATTAAAAGAATGTGATCCTTTCTGGGGTACATACAGCCTCCAAACTACCACACAAGAAAGATACAGTATCAAGTCTTCTCCTTTGTCAGGAAGATATTGAAAAAAATTATGCTGATTGACTTCCAATAAACAATAACATGTACTTCTCAGAATTCAAGGAACATAGCTTAGGCCACTAGTGATACAGTTTATACAAAATAGGGAAATTAAAAGAACTCTCATTTATTAGCAGTCTCCAACCACCCTGAGAAGTGAGTAGTCTCGGACCACAGGTTGGTCCATCACCAAACCCCAGGTACTGTTCAGGTTCACAAACAATCAACTCACCTTCTAGGTGGGAGATTGCCCAGAGCAATCACTGAAGTTGAGCAGCAGCGCGGGAGCTGATACGAAGCCACCAACCGAGGGACATAAGCCACTCAGCAGAATGGAGGATGCTCAGCCCAGTTTTACAGTCAGCTCTAAATCCCACCCCAGCCAGCAAAAGAATAGAAGAGGTATAATTCAGAGAAAACAACACAAACACAACAAGATGCTTATTATAATGTTTTGGAGATTGAACAAATCAAGTTAAAAGTGAAAGGATTCCTGGCATTGTGGGAAAAAAAATATTCAGGCAGACCATGATTAAAGTCAGAAAAAGGGTATTGTCAAAAGTACCAACCCCCAGACTCAGGGTCTCAGTGTCTGTGGCCAGTATCCAAAACCCATGCATGGAGATCTGAGCTGGCCAAGTGGTTCTAGCCAAAGCCTTTATGGCTTATTTTGAAGGCACTGTATGAAACTATTAAAAATGTGTGTCCATGTGGAAGGTTGTATACAGTGTGTCTTTATTTGTTCAGTGAAGAGAAAACATCCTATTAGCTCCATTTTCCCAACCATAGAAAAAAACAAATCAGAAATTCATTTAGGGTCCCTTTCTCTGGCAAGAATGCTGCAAACTCAGCAAAATAGCAGAATATGAAGTCCTCAGAATCATATTTTTCCATGGGCAACTCATCCCTGGAAAACTATAAGTCACTCATTTTGCCTGTGTTTTCTATTTGTTATATCAGAAGCTAAGGACCGCTTTCGCAAAGGACCACCCAGACTTCTGCAAGGGTGTTGCCTAGAGTCAAAGAAGGGATGGTGAGGGCCTTTTAACTTTCAGTACAGTTTCCAGATCAAAATATCTGTGATGAGTTCTTCATAACAGCTTGGTCATGACCGATGTAGCTTCTCTGCAGAAGCATTCTGCTCCCCTTCCCTCTAAGAAATCTGCCTGGAAGGGGAGAATTTTGAGTCAGCATTTTCATTCTATACTACCTGTAAGCATTTCCTTGAGTTCTACGGGCCTCTGTGGCCTCCTGGATCCTGCTTGAGGTCCACCAGTCCTTTGTCCTGTGACCACCACACCATCTGCTCCACCAACCACATGGCTGATTTTTGTAGCTCCTGCCTCTGTTTCCAGAATTCCAGAATATGACTTAGGCTGCTGGGGAGCTTGTTCAAAACAGGAACATTCCACAGAATGGAATTAGTCGTTCTTAATAGCCACAGGCAGAACCCATAGATACAACCCAAAAGTTCAGGGTATTTAACTTCCTGTGAGATGAACTTTGATTGGTGATAAAAGGAATGGTAACAAAGCAGATAACCCCCCTGCCCCACCAACATGCTCTGTGGACACAGCTTTCCTATGTAGGCTTCTGGAACAGTCTCAGGTGCTAAGAAATTATACCTGTGGGGCAACCAGCTATGTCTTTTCAGATGAGGTATCTCTTCACGCTGTTTCTCATCTTTTCTTACCTGCCTTACCTTTGTCTCCACTTGGGGTTAGAGCTCCCAAATAAAGCACTAGTGCTTTACATCTTTTCCTCAGATTCTGTTTTCCAAGAAACCAAGACTGCCTTAAGAAGTTTCACATAAACTTGATTTTTGTATCATTTCACTAGTCCAAATCCGAGAATTAAAACATAAATAAGAGTAAGTCCAAATTAAATATGCTGGATATTTGGAAAAATACCAAGATACATGAAAACTCAACAGATGTATTATTTACCAATTTTTATATAGGAAAATGATTTTAGAAATTTTTATATTAAAGATTCTTCAAGCACTCCAAATTGTACATAAATGTTGCTCATAAAAGTATTGATATAGCTAAAATCAAATATCTATGAAACCCTGAGGTAACCAACCATATAAAAATTGTCAAAGATTCACCCTCTTCATCCACATAACAAAAGTACACATAGTAGAGGCTACAAGTAAAAATCTCATTACAATGAAATTCATAGACTGCACAAATTGATTTCTTAATGTTCAAAACTTTTATATTTTTCAAATGGCTGGAATTTATATCCTTAAGCAGCTAGAAATGAAATAGCTACGTCCAAACTCTCTAAAATGAATTAACAGAGATAAAAAAAACTGCTCTAAACACAGTTCAGGAAATGAAAGATGTCATCAATTCTCCAAACATGCAGATCTTTATCAAAATTGTATAATTTTCATTTGGAGGGTGATGAAGATATTTTGAGAAGGAAGGGGAAGGTGTGCACTGAGCAGGGCCCTGGGGATGCAAAGATGAATAAGAGATAGTTCCTGTCCTTGATGAGTCCACAGTCTGATTGAAAAAAAAA